>CM040126.1:421867452-422137532 GCA_022559845.1 Amorphophallus konjac | reverse complement strand
ACGAAATACTCTAGGCATGATCTATAAAAATTGGGGATTTTGATGTCAAAAGAAAGCTAACATGCTATTGATTACATTCATGTATGTTAATTAGAAGTTGGGCTGTTATAACCTACCTCAAATTGAAGAGGGAACTCGAAACCTAGAATAAAGAACAACTTGACAGCACCTCACTAAAACCTCGATATCTCCACGGATACCTAATGAAAATTGGGGCTTTTGCCACCAATGGAAAGAGCTCGATGAGAGGTACAATTTGCTATACTCATGATCAAGATTTGGTTGAGAATTCCTACCTCAATCGATGGATCAAAGAAGGATGAAGGGAAGCCAACGGCCTGCTGACCCACCTCCACAAATCGAACTAGATCTCTCCAGATCCGAAATTTCAGCGAACCCCACAGCAGCCAAATGAAAGAAGACTCGTAGGGCTTCATTTTGATAGCTCATAGAGCTTCTGGAGCCTTCTGAATTGGGAGTATTCGCTGCTGCAAGCTACGTGTTTAGAAACGGCGCCGAAATCCTTGACTTGACCAAACTATGTCGGCAGCACGTTTTGGGACTAAGTTTACCTCAAATTGATTGAGGGTAAATGTTCCTTTATATAATACCTTTCATTTGCCTCTGGAATCACCCCATTTGGTTGAGAAACAAGCTCGAATTTGATGTTCAAAGTTTGGGTGAATAGTGAATACGAATTTGGGTTAGGTGGGTTGTAAGTCAGGCTTAATCCACTGATTAGGCCTAGATAATGATTTAATTAGGCTTACTCCAAGAAGATAAAAGTGTTAGTCGAAGCATCTATTATTTAATTACTATTTTTATGAATTTTTATATGGTAGATAAAATTCTACTTCTACTATTCCGTAATTAATTAAATATTAAGTTCGGAAGACTTAGTTTGCTAATTCGGCTTAATAAACGATTTTATTAGGCTTAATTGTAGAAGACAAAGGTGATAAACAAAATTTATTCTACAAGATGTGATTTTTGGGGATTTTTAGAAAATAGTATAAAAATGACTTATTCTATTAATTAATTAATTAATCTAATTAATTTGGATAATTCTCATTATTTCGAATAACTTCAAATAAAATCCAAATAATTACAAATAACTTTCTAAATAAATTTCTAAAGAATTTGGGGTCTTACACCCTCCTCTACTTAAAGGAATTTGGTCCTCCAAATTCACTGTACTAAAACTGAGAGTAGAAAAAGATCGCTCACCTAGAATAGATCGGGATACCGCTTTCGCATAGTCTCTTCAGACTCCCATGTAGCTTCTTCGGTCCCACGCCGACTCCACTGAATCTTGACCATCGGTATCGAACGATTCCGGAGTTGCTGATGCTTCCGGTCCAGAATCTTGACAGGTCTTTCCTCATAGGTCAAATCTTCCTTCAGTTCAAAATCCACCTGCTGAATGATATGAGTGGGATCGTACACATATTTCCGTAACATAGACACATGGAAAACGTTGTGTACGCCAGACAATTACGGTGGTAAAGCCAGTCTGTATGCCACCTCTCCCACTCTATCTAGAATCTCGAATGGACCAATGTACTTCGGACTCAGCTTGCCATGAATGCTAAATCTTCGGATCCCTCTCGTCGGAGAGACCTTTAAGAACACATGCTCTCCAACCTGAAATTCCAATGCCCCTCTCCTGTTGTCGGCATAACTCTTCTGTCTTGACTGGGCTACCTGTAACCGGTCTCGGATAACACGGATGTTCTGTGATTATTCCGAAACAAGATCTGGTCCAAGCCACTGTTTCACACCTACCTCGTCCCAACACAACGGGGAACGACAACTTCTACCATATAGTGCTTCAAAAGGAGCCATCTGAATACTAGACTGATAGCTGTTATTGTAGGCGAATTCAATTAATGCGAAATGCTCACTCCAATTACCATCGAAATCAATCATGCAAGCTCGCAGCATATCTTCCACTATCTGATTGGTTCTTTCAGTCTGTCCATCTGTCTGTGGATGAAAAGCAGTACTGAAATTCAGACGAGTACCCAAAGACTCTTGCAGTCCCTTCCAGAAATGTGAAGTAAATCTGGGGTCTCGATCAGATACTATATTCACTGGGATACCATGCAATCTCACCACTTCCTTTATATACAAAGCAGCCAATACATCAATCGTCCACTTGGACTTAATTGGTAAGAAATGAGCCGACTTTGTTAAACGATCAACAATCACCCATATCGCATCAAATCCACCACGAGTCCTAGGTAGACCCATAATGAAATCCATGCCAATACTTTCCCACTTCCATTGGGGTATGTCGAGTGGTTTCAATTTCCCTGCTGGTCTGAAATGTTCGGCCTTAACTTGCTGACATACCAAACATCTGCTCACAAAATCTGCAACTTCTCTTTTCATATTCGGCCACCAAAAGGACCTTTTCAAATCTCGGTACATCTTAGTGCCTTCAGGATGAATGGTATATCTGGATCTATGAGCTTCCTCAAGAATTTTGTTCTTTATTGTAGCCTCATCCGGAACACAAGTTCTGCCTTTAAATAATAATCTACCATCATCGGCCAACATGAAGTCAGGTCTGCTGCTCAAGCTTCCCTTGATCTCTACCAACTAGGGGTCATTATCTTGCAAGGACTTGATCTCTATCAATAATTCAGGTTTAAGTTGAATCTGAGCAATCAAGATCCGATCATTGTCAATATTGAGATCCAGACTAGATAATTGTTCCAACAATCTCCATTCTTGTAACATGAGACTTGACAATCTAGCTACCGGCTTCCGGCTTAATGCATCTGCCACAACATTACCTTTGCCAGGATGATACTCAATCGAGAAGTCGAAGTCTTTCAAGTACTCCAACCATCTCCGCTACCTCATGTTGAGTTCCTTTTGAGAGAATAAATACTTCAAACTCTTATGATCTGAAAATACTGTAAAGGTTTCTCCATATAAGTAATGCCTCCATATCTTCAAAGCAAACACGACTGCAGCAAGTTCCAAATCATGAACAGGATAATTATCTTCGTGCTTCCTCAACTGCCTAGAGGAATAGGCAATCACCTTCCCATGCTGCATGAGTACACAGCCTAAGCCAATACCTGAAGCATCAGTATAAACAACAAATCCTCCTTCACCAGAAGGTAAAGCCAAAACAGGTGCAATAGTCAAACACTCCTTCAGAGTCTGAAAGCTTCGCTGACAATCATCTGACCAATCAAACTTATTTTCCTTGCGGGTTAATCTTGTAAGAGGTACCGTAATCTTAGAGAAGTCTTGAATAAATCTTCGATAATAACCTGCCAGGCCTAGAAAACTTCTAACTTCTGTCACACTGGTAGGCTGTTCCCAATTCTTCACTGCCTCAACCTTCGAAGGATCAACAGAAATACCGTTCTTCGTAATGATATGTCCTAGAAAGGACACCTCTTGCAGCCAGAACTCACACTTACTGAACTTAGCATATAGTTGATGATCTCTCAACCGTTGCAATGCCATTCTCAGATGCTCAGCATGCTCCTCCTCATTCTTAGAATAAATCAGGATGTCATCAATAAATACCATGACCCACTGATCAAGATAGGGCTGAAATGCATTGTTCATCAACTGTATGAAAGCTGCTGGAGCATTCGTTAGACCAAAAGGCATAACGACAAATTCAAAATGACCATACCTGCTGCGGAAAGCTATTTTATAAATATCCTCTTCCTTAATCCGCAACTGGTGATATCCAGATCGAAGATCGATCTTAGAGAAATATTGAGCTCCCGCTATCTGGTCAAATAACTCGTCAATCCTCAGCAAGGGATATTTGTTCTTGACAGTCTGCTGGTTTATTTGCCGATAATCAATGCACAACCTCATCGAACCATCTTTCTTCCTGACGAACAACACAGGGGCTCCCCACGGAGAAGTACTAGGACGAATAAAACCCTTCTCAAGTAATTCCATCAGTTGCTGCTTCAATTCCCTCAGTTCCGCAGGAGACATACGATAAGGAGCCTTAGAAATAGGAGCTGTGCCAGGAATAAGATCAATAGAAAAGATAACTTCCCGCTCCGGCGGAAGTCCTGGTAGTTCCTCTGGAAAGACATCAGGAAAATCTTGGACAACAGGAATGTCCTTGATCTCAATCTGTTGCTCAGGGGTTGCACAAACAAAGGCTAGAAATGTCTCACACCCATGCCTCAAAAGCTTATCAGCTCGAAGAGCCGAGATGAGCGGTACGGAGTTATGGTGCCTGACTCCCGTAAAAGATAAACCAGAATGTCCAGTAAAAGTCACTGAGCTAGAACTACAGTGAACATTGGCCTCATACTTGGCCAACCAATCTGCTCCTAGGATTACATCATAATCCTTCATATCCATGCATACCAAATCTGCTGGAAAGTTCTGTTCACCAATCATAACCTTACTAGAAGGATAGAAATACTGGATTGTTGATCTAGTGCCAATAGGGGTTGAAATCTCTAACGGAGTATTCATCAAAACAGGTTCCACAGCTAATGACTTAGCAAATCTCCGTGAAATAAAAGAATGTGTTGCACCAGTATCAAAGAGAGCAAATGCGGGCTTATCGATTATAGTAAGGGTACCTTCGACGAGTCCGCCATCATCAGAAATCCCAGTTTCCTCTGCATGTAAAGCTTGAAGCTTGCCTTGTGGTTTCTTGAAGACTAGAGGTTTTGCCGGTGTAGCTTGTTCCGATATGAGAGGACAATTGGGGATACGGTGCTCCTTGCTTCCACATCGCAAACAGGCGCCTAGCTTGCGCCAGCACTCCTCTATCTTGTGACCCGGACGATCACAATAGTTGCACACACCCTTGAATGGAATAATAGGGCCAGGCTTCTTGTCTTCATGCCTCGGCATCTTGCCCTTCCACGATCCGGACCCGCTCCACGAACCAGGTCCACTAACAGGCCTCTTCTTGGCATACCCGGGTTTGACACTCCCGGAACCCGTAGGTAATTCTTTCTTGGTGCCTTTCCCACGGATTATCTCCGTCATCTCAAGAGTATCCTCCAGAACTTGCGCTTTCCTTACCATCTCAGAATAAGTGGAAATCTCCATCGGTGCCAATTGGTTGATATAATGAAGCTTCAAACCATTGAGAAAGCGCTTCGCCTTCATCTTCTCGGTGGAAATGAGATGTGTAGCATATCGAGAAAGCCGTGCAAATTGAGCCTCATACTCTGCCACGGACAAACCTCACTGTTTCAAGGCCGCGAACTCTGCCGCTTTCTTCTCTTGCACTCTATCAGAAAAATACTTGCTGTTGAAGAATTCTTCGAACTCTTCCCACATAACTTGCCGATCACCGAGAGTTGCCTTGATAGAATCCCACCAAGTACGTGCATCATGTTCCAATTGAAATGTGGACAAAAGGACACGCTCCTGGTTGGTGCATTGCATAACTTCAAAGATTCTCCCCATCTCATCTAGCCAGTGCTCGGCTTGGTCGGGGTCAGTCGAACCAGCGAATCTAGGCGGGTTCATTCCGTGGAAGTTCCGGTATAGATCACCGGTGCCATGCTGTACCGCTCCTGCCTGAGCTACTTGCTGAAGGGCCTGAGTAAGGCCTTGAACCGTACGCTGCAGGTTCCTCCATTCAGCACGATCAGCTACCATCTACACGAGAAATAGGTTACTTAGGTTTAATCAAGATAAATAATTACACGATTAAGAAACGATCTTAACCCAAGTTTCTACCCATTCTCACCAGGTCAGGTCCTAGACTTTTACAAGGTTAGGGATCTAATGCACCTAGACACGACAAAAAACTCGGTACCTGGCGGAGGTAATCGGTCCGAAGACCACTCGCGCAAGTGTGCGACCTTCCCGATAGGCGTAGCCTAACGTTCGAACAACACCTTTTGATATACCGATTATTGGGATGCAATGCAAGAAAACTTAAACTTAGGAAACCTAGGAATGTGAAACCTAGGGCTCTGATACCAACTAAACTGTCACGCCCCGAACAAGGCAGAAATATCGGGACGTACAGTTAGGGACACGCTGGCAAGAGAGGGAACTAAATCTAAAATGATACACAAGTGCTACAAGATGGAAATACTAAATGATCAATAACAAACCACAACTGATACAATAACCTCAAGTTCATCTTAATACAACTGGAATAATCAACCACTAAAACTCAATAACAAACTGAAACTAAATGATCTCCAAACACAACTAACAATAAACACACTGCTAACACACTAGAACTGATACACTCAAGACATCACTCCTGCCCTTCCCCGTCGGTAAGCGCGTCACCTGAGAAGCCTGGAAAGGGGGAAACAACGAGGTGTGAGCTAACGCTCAGTAGGAAATAACAGACATGTATAAGTGATTAACAGTTTAATTACATTTTAAAATGTCATGCTACAAATGATAAAAAACAATAAAAAGATAACGGTGATATCACGAAACAGAATTCAAAGATCTTGCAAGGTCAAGAAATATAATGAATAGAATAGTAAGACAAGAATTTACTACAGGAGATAACGATAAAAAGTTGGCCATATCAAGACAATTCAAGTCATGTCAAGCACGTATGTAATTTCATTTCCACGTCCAAGTAATAAGCAAGTAAAGTAACCACAAGTAGAGTATAGAACAGTGAAGAGTGGAAAGTGAAAAGTAGTAGAAAGTAATGTAGAGAGTAGTGGAGAGAGTAGTGGACAGTCCTAGATTTAACACATGTCAAGTACTGGTGCCAAATGCCACACCTAGTCATTCACCTCCCCGGGGGTACATGTAGTGTTCGGGCGCTCTTCCCAGGACCAGACCGAGCCCTTAATTGTTTGCCAGGCATTGATTTCTTTGGATCAAAGATCCCACGAATCTAGACTTCCACAGTTTATGGCCAGAATTCCAAGGTTTAAACTAAGTAGCAATAACAACTTCACGTAGGAAAGAGATTCATTTCCAGAATTTCAAGGTAAGTATAATCATTAAGGAGATCGAAACCAAGTCACAACAAGAGTTAATCGTGCTGCGCTACTGTAAAACAGCAGCAATCAATCAAGCTAATCAACATATTAATCCTAATCACCAAGTTAAGATATCATGATTAACCATTATCATTTGCATTAAGACAATTGCCAATAAGCTGATTCAAGATGATAAGGCAAAGAACAACTCCCACAGGAGTGAAATAGAATGCATTAACAGAAATTTAGTTACACCATTAACCACTAATTATGTGGGTTTCTATTTAATCTTGTATGCATTGAAATGAAGATGATAAACGGTGTGTTTTTACACTAAGTTTGCATGTATGGACCAATGTTAATTGAAACTAAAAAGGGTACATGAATAGGTCATTAGTTCCTCAAAAATGTAGTTTTCAATGTGATTAGGTTGAATGGATTGATTCCCCGGTGATACGGATTGATCCCCGGGTCAAAGAATCATTTAAAACGGGTTTACAAGGCATGGGTCGACCCTTTGGGTCGACCCCTGGAAAAATTCCAGGTATGGGTCGACCCATTGGGTCGACCCCTGGCTCCCAGGAGCCCTCCTGGCTGCATGGGTCGACCTATGGGTCGACCCCTGCAGGCTGTGGGTCGACCCATGCAAGGCAGCAGTCTGCTGCTTAGAGGGTGAAATGGGTCGACCCGTGGGTCGACCCCTGGGTTTCCAAACCCAAAAGGCTTCAAAAAAAATATGAAAAACTCCAAGAATTGGGGTCTAAATGTATTGGGATCTTAACCATATACTCTAGGGTTATTAATATGCATCCTAGGGTCATGAAACATAATTTTAAATCACGAATTTCGATAGGAATCCAATGAAATACAACCTATTCTATGAAGAACACAAGAAAAGTCTAGCTTGCTAGCACGCTTCTAATAACACACGAAATACTCTAGGCATGATCTATAACAATTGGGGATTTTGATGTCAAAAGAAAGCTAACATGCTATTGATTACATTCATGTATGTTAATTAGAAGTTGGGCTGTTATAACCTACCTCAAATTGAAGAGGGAACTCGAAACCTAGAATAAAGAACAACTTGACAGCACCTCACTAAAACCTCGATATCTCCACGGATACCTAATGAAAATTGGGACTTTTGCCACCAATGGAAAGAGCTCGATGAGAGGTACAATTTGCTATACTCATGATCAAGATTTGGTTGAGAATTCCTACCTCAATCGATGGATCAAAGAAGGATGAAGGGAAGCCAACGGCCTGCTGACCCACCTCCACAAATCGAACTAGATCTCTCCAGATCCGAAATTTCAGCGAACCCCACAGCAGCCAAATGAAAGAAGACTCGTAGGGCTTCATTTTGATAGCTCATAGAGCTTCTGGAACCTTCTGAATTGGGAGTATTCGCTGCTGCAAGCTATGTGTTTAGAAACGGCGTCGAAATCCTTGACTTGACCAAACTATGTCGGCAGCACGTTTTGGGACTAAGTTTACCTCAAATTGATTGAGGGTAAATGTTCCTTTATATAATACCTTTCATTTGCCTCTGAAATCACCCCATTTGGTTGAGAAACAAGCTCGAATTTGATGTTCAAAGTTTGGGTGAATAGTGAATACGAATTTGGGTTAGGTGGGTTGTAAGTCAGGCTTAATCCACTGATTAGGCCTAGATAATGATTTAATTAGGCTTACTCCAAGAAGACAAAAGTGTTAGTCGAAGCATCTATTATTTAATTACTATTTTTATGAATTTTTATATGGTAGATAAAATTCCACTTCTACTATTCCGTAATTAATTAAATATTAAGTTCGGAAGACTTAGTTTGCTAATTCGGCTTAATAAACGATTTTATTAGGCTTAATTGTAGAAGACAAAGTTGATAAACAAAATTAATTCTACAAGATGTGATTTTTGGGGATTTTTAGAAAATAGTATAAAAATGACTTATTCTATTAATTAATTAATTAATCTAATTAATTTGGATAATTCTCATTATTTCGAATAACTTCAAATAAATTCCAAATAATTACAAATAACTTTCTAAATAAATTTCTAAAGAATTTGGGGTCTTACATCACATCCCCTTGGCGGATGGGCCGTCGGGTCCTCTCTGCCTACCCGTTAACACAATCTGAAGTACAAAGAAGACATCTTCAGAGTCTTCAGCGGCTTCGATTCAAGCGGGGGGCCCACCGTCACAAGGTTCGGATGGTCTGCAGAGTCAGGATAACTGTGCAGAGCAACAATATCCTGCGGCGCCGTCAGTTGTCGCTAGACCCGGATCTCAGCGTGATCACAAAGGCCAGGCTAAGGAGCAGAATATCAAGCATATCTCCCGGTCCGCTCCCCAACCAAAGCTGTCGCCACCGCGGCTATAGCATCAAACCGCGCACACATCTTCGGACGCCAGCACCAGTCAATCCGCTCTTCGTAAGCTCCTGCCGCCGTCGCGGGTAAGGCATCAAACCGTGCACACGTCTTCGAACGCCAGTCCCGGTATTCTGGCATACCAGGAATTGCCGCTCGAGGTAATCGAGCAGGCGATCAATGCCACCTTCCAGATACAACAAGCGGAAGGCGCCTGGATCAAAATTCGGGTGAAGAAGAGTCATCAACCTTGCCCCACCAAGGCACTACCCCAGGGACACCCTCGTGGTAACTTATCAACTTCGGCCCCAACACCTCTCCCTCCTACTCCCTTGGAGACCGCTATCACCAAGAGACAAGAGAAAAATAGGAGGAAGAGCCTGTTAAGGCTGGAGCGATATATTCAGAGGGGGGTGAATGAATCTGATGCGGGACGAGACACGGACACGACAAGCTCGCGATCGTCCCTTAATGAGGAAAGCGTCGGACGTGCACGGTTGAGAAACCGGCTAGAGCTAGGGTGGTCAATTCACACTTTCGTGCCCGGATCGGGTCACGGGACGGTAACGCTCTCTCTCGCAGCAGTGGTGATATAAATATAAAGCGAGTTACGATCCTAGAACATCCTCTCTAGCAGTGGCATAAACAAGTATATATGAAAATAAGCAAATGCCGAGTGTAGGGAGCGAGAACGATACCTCCACGCGCTCGGCGTGGGGAAGACGGACCTGGCCGAAACTCATACTCCCGGAACAATAATACACAATATTACAGCAATACACGTCGCTGCCCACTCCACGCAGGGAGGTAAAGGGCTACATAATGGGGTCCGGGAGGACCAATTTCGAGTTGACGGGCGGCTTCTCGCGTTGATTCGGCAACACCCGAACTAGTGACGGTGGGGCCCACGTGCTGTCCGGAGGGGCCGTGTGGGACCCGATGGCACAGCTGTAGTGGGGACACTTAGGGAAACGCTCCCCGGGCAGGCGGCACGCTGGTTCGCTGGCCGGAGGCCGGGCGGCTCCGTTCGGCACCGGTCGGAACAATCGGCCACGGGTCTGCCGGTTCTATTTTCCGACGGGCGCTCCGGCGAGAATGGACGCTGCGATCAGCCCCGATGTCGGATAGACACGAAACTGGCGCCATTGGAAAGCTCTCTTCAAATACTTCAACCTAGGCCTAGATATCAGACCTGGATCTGCACGGATCTTAGCTTTAATGAATTTTTAAGTTGCTGTTGTATAGTGACCGGACTCTCAGATCTGTAGAGAACTTGTCTGAGAACTGCCTTTGACCGATATGTGAACATCCGAATCTGAGTGGTGGTCTTCATAAAAGATGTAGGAAATCAAGCTAGGAAATCGGAACTATTTTTTATGAAGGATTTGGAGGTGGCTGTGATTTGTTCTGATTTTTGGACTGGAAGGTGGTCGGATCTGGGATTTAGCTGAAAACACTGTAGCAGCGATAGAACACGAATTTTGAAAAATGGATAGAGGGCAGATCAAAAATCAAGAAACATGGTGGATGTAGGGGATGATGGACAGAATGCCCAATAAAATTGGGAGCCCCAAAAAAAATCAAACAGAAGGTCAGAGATGGGAAACTCAGAGCTGTTGTCACTGTAGATAGAGACAGGACAGATCTGGGAGTGATTGAAGACCGAAATTGCAAAAATATCAAACGAAGGAATTTCGACCTGGATTGTTTTGTGCATGATGGGATGGAAGATAGGAACACACCATAAAAATTACAAACCACGAAGAGGCCGTGACTGGTAGCAGGATTTTCGTGAAGACACCTCTGTCCAGCAGGATATAAAACCGAAGACGGATTCACGGCGACTCGAAGGCGGCACGAACGGCGGCGGCGGCGGCACAGATGAAGATCAGAGGTTGAGAGGGGGAGATAGAAGATTGATACACTCTAGAACTGGAGGTTTGAGCAGAGGAACCAGAGGAGAGAGGAAGGGGGCGCACCAAGCTTCAAGCAATTCAACAAAATTTCTGATTTTTCACTAATTTTCACATGAAAATACATGGTTTTATATGCTTCCAACCAAATCCAACCTCCACCCTTAGATCTAGGGATGTGAGATGGATGGTCTGGATTGCATGCCATCAACACACAAAAAATAATAAACTAATAAGGGGAGAGGGGCGCCCCCTTGACCAAGGGTAGAAGGTTGAATGGGGTAGGTGGCCAACCATGGAATCTTGACCCATTTAACCCCATGTGTCCATATGACCAGCCCACCCTTCTAGATGTCCACCTAGGAAGGTTGACCAGCCCCACAAGGTGACATGGACCAATAGGAAAGGGCTGAGGGACCCCTTGCTGGTCCTACTGCATAATTGCATAAAAACCCACACAATCCATGGGAATGACTCCTTGGCTTATAAAGCCTTACATTTGCGTACATACTTTTCCAAGGATATAAACACAAACTAAAAGGACATAAAAGCAAAATAAAAATATACATGCTCAGCGTCGATTCCCATCAACTCTCCCCGGGTGTGAGGAACTCGACCCCGTCGAGTAGGGGTATGGATGCTCGAGTACTCCGGTGGATCCGTCACCGTGCCAAGTAACGCGGGTACGCTCCACTCCAAGTGAACGTCACCTGCTCATTCCATATATACTCGATATGCACGAACTGCTATAGGCTAAAGGTGGACACTCCGAATGGGGCACTCTCAAAAGGGAAGGAAGTGGCTCGAAGACTCACTAGGAATCACCGCTGAGTCCCTGTAGGTGACTGATCCGGGTATAGATGTAGAACCGATCCCATACTCATCGAGCGAGTCCACTCGCCTCTTACTCATAAGAGACTGTCAACGAGCACAAGACACATGCAGACAAACAAACGACACACAAACCATGCAAACAAATCACACAAAATAAACAACACGAAGAAAAGCACATTAACTCAACTATGACCCTAGACACACCTAATGTTAGTCCGACCCGTACATGGGTGACGGCGGACCAGGACACCCGAATGTGTGCCATGCATGCATGTTATGTAACCGGAGATGGGTGGTATGGGGAACACCTAAACATCCAAGTATGACCCAGTCATGCATGGACGGCCCTTTGTATTTGGGGGACTTGAGAGGGCTAGGAGAGCCGGATGTTGTTGTATCGTGGACGGGTTCGGTGGGTGTAGATGACCCGGCCCGTGGGGTAGGAGTGTGATAGTGGACTCCCTTGAAGGAATGAAGTATATAAGGTGGGTCATGGGGTCCACTAAGGAATTGGTCAATGGGATCAAAGAAGGTATGACCCCTTGTGGTGGGTTCCCATAAGTCACGGTCCCACGTGTAGAAGTTTTGAAGGTGTGGATAATCACCTTCTTGAATTGTGACGGGTGGGACGGGGACCGTAGGCAAGAAGTATGATTCCTCCCTCGGACAAAAGGGTATGAATTCGGGCTCGTTCGGTAAGGGAAGGAGTAAGAGGACCTCCGTGGTGACACAACCCACGGTGAGGCTAAGACTAGTGGGTTGGTCAAAGCCTCGGGCCAATAGATGCGTCAACTTCCATTGTGAGTCTAATCCCATGATAAGATCGTCCAACGTATCAACATGGTGACTAGATCGAAATGTGGTATGGAATGAGTTGACCGGCACTAAAGGTAGGGTGGGGTCCATGGATGGGAAGGGATGTGGGACCAAACCCTCCTTGAGCCAACTAAGAAGCGGCTCGGCTATGAAAAGCGTACCCGTTAGAAACACGGGTGGCTCGGGCTTGGGTGACTCCAAATGGGATGGTCCCAAATGTGGAGTGGACCGCTGGGGTTGGGTGGCTGGACAAACGAGGGTGATCTTGCCGGGTAGGTAAGGTGGGTATAAGGTGCAAGTCCTCTTGCCCCAGTCAAGATTGGCTCTTCGTTCTCCTAACCACGTTTGCCCTAAAATGATGCATGAACCAGCAAGTGTGCCGATCCTGCACCATGCGCCATCAGTGTAGAGAACAGAGCCGATCCTCTTATAGAACTCAACACAAGCAAAATCACCATCACGGACAATCTCGCCTGTCTTGGAGAGAGACTCCACGATGTCAAGAGAAACCCAATTATCCGACTCCTTATCGGTGAAATGGAGTTCCGTTGTGGACCCGTTGGGTAGAGCGACTTTCATAGTGAGAGGGGCAAAACCAAGGGCTTGGGCCATGAGGATATTGACTTTGACCACAAAGGTTTACCACTCGGACGTATGGTCTTGGGGAACGGCCATGGGTAGCGGACATGGACATGCATACACACGGTGACAAGACACTAGACCGACTATGCAAGTTTGGAATGCATGCACACTAAGGACCCTAGACATAAACCAAGACTCGGTACGTGGCGAAGATAACCGATCCGAAGATCACTCGCGCAAGTGTGCGGCCTTCCCGATAGGCGTAGCCTAACGTTCGGACAACACCTTTTTATATACCGAGTAAAGGGATGTAAATGCAAAAAGATACTTTTTTTTTGTTTTAAAACAATGATGACCCTAAACACGACTTAGACAATGACTAATGACTAGACGTAAATGACACTCTTTTTTTTGACACCCTAGACTCAACCTCGCTCTGATACCAAATTGATGCGGGACGAGACACGGACACGATAAGCTCGCGATCGTCCCTTAACGAGGGAAGCGTCGGACGTGCACGGTTGAGAAACCGGCTAGAGCTAGGGTGGTCAATTCACACTTTCGTGCCCGGATCGGGTCACGGGACGGTAACGCTCTCTCTCGCAGCAGCGGTGATATAAATATAAAGCGAACTACGATCCTAGAACATGCTCTCTAGCAGTGGCATAAATAAGTATATATGAAAATAAGCAAATGCCGAGTGTAGGGAGCGAGAACGATACCTCCACGCGCTCGGTGTGGGGAAGACGGGCCCGGCCGAAACTCGTACTCCCGAAACAATAATACACAGTATTACAGCAATACAACTCGCTGCCCACTCCACGCAGGGAGGTAAAGGGCTACACAATGGGGCCCGGGAGGACCGAATTCGGGTTGACGGGCGGCTTCTCGCGTGCCCGAACTAGTGATGGTGGGGCCCACGTGCTGTCCGGAGGGGCCATGTGGGACCCGATGGCACCGCTGTAGTGGAGACGCTTGGGGAAGCGTTCCCTGGTCTGGCGGCATGCTGGTTCACCGGCCGGAGGCCAGGCGGCTCCGTTCGGCACCGGTCGGAATGACCGGCCACGGATCTGTCGGCTCTGTTTTCCGGCGCGCGCTCTGGCGAGAACGGACACTGCGATCAGCCTTGATGTCGGAATGCGACGAAACGGGCGCCGTTGGAAAGCTGCTTCGAAGGGCTTCAACACTATAGTATTACATAAAAATAACAAAGCCTATACTTCTGATTGGCGAATTTTGAATGTTGCTGTTGTACAGTGTCTGAACTCTCAGACTAGCAGGGAACTTTCCTAAGAGTTACCTTTTACCGATATGTGAACGTCCGGATCTGAAGTTATGGTCTTCATAAAAGTTGTAGGAAATCAAGCTAGAAAATCGGGACTATTTTTTATGAAGGATTTGGAGGTGGCTGTGATTTGTTCTGATTTTTGAACTGGAAGGTGGTCGGATCTGGGAATTGGCTGAAAGCACTGTAGCAGAGATAGAACACACATTTTGAAAAATAGATAGAAAGCGGATCAAAAATCAAGAAAAATGGTGGATGTAGGGAATGATGGACAGAACGCCCAGTAAAATTGGGAGCCCCAAAAAAATCAAGCAGAAGGTCGGAGATGGGAAACTCAGAGCTGTTGTCACTATAGACAGAGACATGACAGATCTGGGAGTGATTGAAGACCGAAATTGAAAAAATATCAAACGAAGGAATTTCGACCTGGATTATTTTTTGCATGATGGGATGGAAGATAGGAACACACCATAAAAATTACAAACCACGAAGAGGTCATGACTGGTAGCAAGATTTTCGTGAAGACACCTCTGTCCAGCAGGACAGAAAACCGAAGACGGATTCGCGGCGGCTCGAAGGCGGCACGAACGGCGACGGCACAGATGAAGATCAGAGGTTGAGAGGGAGAGATAGAAGATTGATACACTCTAGAACTGGAGGTTTGAGGAGAGGAAACCAGGGGGAGAGGGCTGGGGGCGCAAGAGCCTTCTTGGCATTCAACAAAATTTCTGAATTTTCACTAATTTTCACATGAAAATACAAGCTTATATATGCTTCCAAACAAATCCAACCTCAACCCTTGGATCTAGGGATGGGAGATGGAGGGTCTGGATGGCATGCCACAAACACAAAAAATAATAAACTAATAAGGGGAGAGGGGCGCCCCCTTGACCAAGGGTAGAAGGTTGAATGGGGTAGGTGGCCAACCATGGAATCTTGACCCATTTAACCGCATGTGTCCATATGACCAGCCCACCCTTCTAGATGTCCACCTAGGAAGGTTGACCAGCCCCACAAGGTGACATGGACCAATGGGAAAGGGCTGAGGGCCCCCTTGCTGGTCCTACTGCATAATTGCATAAAAATCCACATAATCCATGGGAATGACTCCTTGGCTTATAAAGCCTTACATTTGCGTACATACTTTCCCAAGGATATAAACATAAACTAAAAGGACATAAACGCAAAAGAAAAATGTACATGCTCGGCGTCGATTCCCATTAGAATCTCCCTTTCAAAAATATTGCCCCAATTGAAAACTTAGAACACTCAGAGATATGAAATTAGAAGCAGATTCAGTTCTACTGAAACTAAAGTACAGTGATGTGTTCAATCAAACAAGAAACGTGCAATCAATTAACTCTCTGGACATAGAAAGACAGATCGAGCCTAAGCATTCATCTAGCGGAAGCAAAACAATTAGCATTCAAACCACATCACGAAAGCGTTTTTAGGTGGTTCGGTCCTCCAGACCTACATCTACCCCACACTCAAACCCAAGTGTGGATTCCGCTGATACACAACTTAAACCGCTGGGCCTCACAGCTTGCCTACAACCGCTGAGCCTCATAGCTTGCTGTCCGAGGTATCTACCTCGCCCGCTAAGCAACACAGCTTGCTGACCAGAGGAATCCTCCTCTGCACCGCTGAGCAATATAGCTTAGCTTTGCTGACTAACAGCTTGAAAGAAAGTTCAAAAGAAAAATAAGAAACTGGAAATCACAGCGATAGAAAGCTGTATACGATGATAGCACAAATGTGGCTCTTAGAGAGCTGACTGGCCTAGATTTGATCCAAGGTCCAGTGAGACTAATCTTCAGGAAAAGCTTCTATCTTCTTCTCCTCAAGCTCTTTCTTCACTCTCTCTCTCTCTCGACCTCTCTCGATCTCACGAGCTCTCTTTCTTTTCACTTCTTCTTTTCTCTTATGCTACTCTCTCTTTCTTTTTCTCTTCTTTTCTCTAGAATGTGCAGGCTCCTCACTGCTTCTCGATGTCTCTTTCCAGATGGAGAAGTCTTCTTTTTATAGCAGCAACAGAGTGTTGGGCGTGTGCTCTTCCACGATTCCCGCCCAAGCGCCTTGACCACGTGGCAGCATTTCAGCATGCTGCACTACATGTGTCACGATCATGGCTTCTTGGATCACGTGCCCTTCCCAATCACCTCGAGCAGCAGTCCTGTCAGATCAGGCTTGTTATCAGTGTGAATTAAAGAAAGGGTGCATCGAGAATGTTTGATATATTAACAGAGCCTGTACAGACTTGATGCTCAAGATGCAGTGTGCATAGAAGAGAGTATGTACAACGGTAATGAATGCATGGAAATGTCATCCACGAGTGTACAGACTTTAAATGCATGTAATGCATTTTGTATATGGAGAAGTATGCACATTGAAGGTGAATGTACAGACTTGCTGGAGTGATGATGCATGAGCTTAACCACTCGTACCAGCAATGGAATGTATAGACTTTGTGTGCATGCGACAACCAATGTGCAGACTTGCTATGCCTTTAAGCATGAATGCATAATGCACAAACTGTGTGTGTGCATGTGTGGACTTTGAGTGAATGACATGCCTTACGTATGTATGTAGAACATATGGACTTGAAATGCATGGTGGCGAATGTACAAACTTTGTCTTGAAAGGTGTACAGATGCATATGAAAAGAGTATGCAATGTACAGACGATGCACATATTGCCACTTAAGTGTGTACAGACTTGCTAGAATGATGCATGAACAAGACAGTAACGAATGTGCAGACTCTGCATGAAACAACCGAATGTACTGACTTTGTGCATGCATGAAGAGCACGGGCTGTACATACTTGATATCAAGCAACGATGTTCCGACCTGATAGATGCAATGTTCACGCAATGTACAGACTTGCTGAACTACAGCATGTACATAATAGCAAGGAATGTGCAGACTTTGTATATGTGCGAAACTCATCAATATATAGACTATACATATGCATGAAGAGCACTGGCTGTGCTGACTTGATCGAGTGAACCACCGGAGGATGTACAGACTAGCCACTAGAGAGTGTATAGACTTTAGTTGATGCAGTCTAGACAAACTCTGCACAGGCTACATACGTGATCCTATGGAATGCACAAGCCTAGACAGTTTACCATGCACAGACTTCATATGCATAATGCACACGCATCGACTTTGAATTAAAACGACTGATGGATGCACCAATGCAGTGTATGCAAACGATAGATAATGAACCGATGCAATGTATGCAAGAGAACTAACAGTGCAGTCTATTAACCCTGCACCGATGCAAACTACACTTGTCATGCAGGAACTAGAGTTGCACCAATGCAGAGACAGACAATGCAATGAGATGAATGTGCCCACTCTCAAATCAAGCAATCAATCATGCTCATAGTATATATCAATCATGCTCATAGTATATATCAATCATGCTCATAGTACTTGCAGATATCAAAACAATTCGAATTCATAGTGACATCAATAACATTTATACTCATAGTGCTTGCTGACATCAAAATCACAGGGGCACAACAATCTCCCCCTTTTTGATGATGGCAACACTATGAGTCACTATGAGACACACAGATCCAAACTATTCTCCCCCTTTGACGTCATTAAAAATTAAGGAGGAATGAAAAAATGAATGTAACATCTCCCCCTTTGACCTCATCAGAAAGGAAATGGTTTGAGAGTGTAATGAAAGGCATGTATGAACAATGATACCCATTCTCCCCCATAGAACCATGCACAATGAGTACTGAATAAGAACTCCCCGTATCAACATGAATGTTTGACTATTCTCCCCCTTAAATGCAGATGACCCAGAACTCCCCCTGAAGTGCAGGAATGAACTCTGGTTATCCAATGAATCAATCTGAAATCTGCCACCACAAGAAATCCAAACCAATAATGGTTGTGGCACCTCACATATGCATGAACAGAATAAAATAGGTGGAAAATCCACAGAACCAGAGGTAGTTATATTAGAAGGATGGAAGATTCCAACAGTGTGGAGAGGAGTACATCTCAGGAATCAATCAATTGATAATGTAAATGATGTAAATGTAGCCAAGGGTAGTAGAGAATAGCAGCAAGCAAGGCACAAGATCTCCAACAGCTGAGTTAGCATGATGAATAAGTTGTCAGAGGTGAACTTGATCAAACAAACTAGTAAGGCAGGTACCACAGTAATAAGTCCTCACAAGAAAAGACTCTCCTATCATAGGGGGTTATGAATAAACCAACATGACCCAATTGATTTAATCATGATGTATACCAAATTTGTCATTTAAATTCAATTCTCGTATCTGAAGGCAGGTTTTAATAAGAGTGAACCAATTAATCAAGCAATACTCAAGAACAACCACCTTCCATCTTACTCAAATGAACTCAATGACCACTTTGAGAGATACATAGTATAGAATCAAGATTAAACACACTTAAAAAGATGTGAGTTGCAGCTTTTGCAAAAAAATTTCATTTGAAGCACTTTGTACTTTTCTTGAGCAATTTAGGTCAATCAACACCTTTTTACGTGAGGCACAACACGTCTCAGGTGAAGTGACCCAGTTACTCAGTGTGATAACTGTCATTGTCTCTCAACATTGAGACCAGAGTTAGCAATAGAAATATCTTTTTACGTGAGGAGACACCTTGATTAGAGGCCAGACTCCCCAGTTACTCAAAACAAATATGCCATTGCTCTGTCTGATTTTTCAATAAATTTTTACCAGAGATAACTATGACACTTCATGACATAGGATTACTATATTTCATTCATACAGTACCCAATTTCTCAATTACCAAGTCATTACTCCGAATACAATTTTTTTTTTATAGTCAACATTTTTCCAGGTGATGTTTAAAAATAATGCTATCTCTATGTATCTCTGCCAAAGAAGCCTAAATATCACATTTTCAGATTACAGATGATTGAGTCTAGGGTATCCAATGCACAGTTGGTTAAAATTTATTAACACTTATCATTCAGATACTTTCAAGTCATTTAAATGCAACTATGAGAATACATAAAACTTATATCAGTCTGAATCAATGGTCATTCTTAAACCTATATGATAGGAATTTCTTTTAAGAGTTCAGACTAAAACATGGTACACCACATAAGGATCTCAGATCAGTCCAACCAATGCAACTTAACAACTCATTATCACTAGAACAAGAATTAGATTAATCAGACCAGCTTGAAAAGATGTGAATGTTTAATAGGTGCAAGCTGGTAGAGCAAATGATAGCAGGAGAGAAGAGCATCAAATAAATGCAGAGCAGAATCAATTTCAGTAGCTAACTCTGGAATACAGATAGATCAGCTATGCAAGATGAGAATAGCAGAACATTCAAGTTATCCACTAGAGAACAGTAGAGTGATTCAAATAGCTAAACAAGAGGGATTCAGGAAGTGAGGAATAGATGAATCTGACAAATCTCCCCCTGTCTAGATGCCATGAGGCTAATCATGAGCATGATTGAGCAATTCCCATTTCAGACAATTTCAATTTAGCACCAACAGAAGAGTAGATGCATCACATGATTGAGCAACATGATATACAATCATTTCAGATTCTCAATTTTCAGATGATGAATTTTAAACAGAGTGTTCAGAACTGACCTGAAGCGTAGGATCCTAGGGTTTTCATTTTGAGTGCCTTGGTTTATTAATCCCCTTTATTCATTCCAAGGCACACCTGCAGCAAAACAATCATTTTGATCCTGCAGGAACCCAAGCTGCCTTGGGTCCTGTATTAGACCTAACAGGAGTTCTAAACAGTCTTTTAGCAACATTGTCATCAAAATCCATCAAATAACAATTAGTCATGGAATGTCCAATTCTACCACAATATCTACATGAACCAACATGTTTTCTAGTCCTATAGTGCATATCAGCAGTATGATACCCATGAAATTGAGCATAAAATGTTTTATTGTTTACATGGACATTTTGTTTCTTATTCTCATTCATCCAACTTTTAGAAGATTTATGACCTGGCTCACCACAGTTGAAACATGAAAGATTCACAGGTCTTTTGGCAGAGAATTTGGAGACTTGGTTATTACCGTAGCCTCTTTGGGCATGCCAACAGTCCTTGACTGTGTGGCCATACTTCCCACACTCGTAGCACCTTAGGTGCTTGCCTCTTGAGTCATTGTAGCCCTCTGAAGACCGAAACCAGCACTCAACAACTTTATGACCACGTTTGTTACAATTATAACAAATGACGTGTTGGTTTGAGGCAGACGTATTCCTTTTGGGGTCATGATGATGATTTGTAAAAGATTTATCATGCATCATATCATCATTTTACATTATACTGCAGTCATCCATATAATGACCATCCCTACCACAGTAGTGACATGATGCCTGTGATTTCCTGGATGCATGATTACTAATAGATTGACTTGATACATATGAATGAGCAAAATGGGCATGAGCAGTGTGCATTGACCCATCAAATTCAACCGAGCTAGCAGATCTTGAGACATGAACATGAGTATTCTTTTCTTTCTTTATTTGACCCTTCTTTTTCAATTTCTGTCTATTCTGTATAATTTTTGTTTGTTTATCATTTTTCTGTGCTTTAAATTGAAATGCAGATGATGAAGGTGTTTTCAGGTTTTTGTTTTGTTTTGGGGATTGACATGAGGTACCAGCTACATCAGAGCTTTGCACAAAAGTGGTGTCAGAAGCCTCTGTGAAATAACTATATTTAAGACCATGAGCTTCTTGTTTTGTTCTCTCTGTTCTTTGTTTTCTTTAGTCAGCTTTTTGACTTCTTCATTACAATTTTCTCTTCCAGACATCAGCTCCAGCTTTTCAATTAGTTCCTCTTTTCTTTCTTCCACTTTAATTTTCTCAGCAAGCAGATTTCTGTGATCCTCTTTAAACAAGGTAATTTGTTTATTCAGCCATTCATTCTCACTATAAAGATCTTCATTGCGTTCTTTTAAAACCTCGCACTTACTGTAGCTTGTTTTAAGAGAGGAATCATGCACACCTTCCTTGTTGACGTTCTTTATTTTAGGTTCAAGATTTTCATTCTTCCTCTGAATTTCTACATTCTCAGCTTTCAATTTCTTCAGATCAAACTTAATCCTTTCCAACTCTTCCAGGTTTATCAAATGTTCATTAGTTTTCAGTTTCAGCTGACTTTCTAATTCGAAGATTTTATTGATACCTTCTTGGTTTTCCTTTTTCAACAGGCACATTTGTTTCATATTCAAGTGAGACTCAGATAGACATTCATCATATAATTCATTGATCTTCAAGCACTTTTCACATGATGAATTAGAATCATTTTGACAAGTTTTCTTTTTCATCTTCTTATATTATTTTCTTAAGCAATCATAAGACTCTAGCAATTCATTATATGCAGCAATCCAATCATCCAAGGAGTAATCTTCAAATAATTTTACCTAATCATCGTCTTGTTCTTCATCTTGATTGCTACTTTGTTCACTCCTTTAAGCCATCATGCATTGATCATCATCTCTGCCGTAGGCAGTCTTTAATTTATCCAGGATCTCCTTCCCAGAGACACACCTATAAAGAAAAGGGAATTTATCAGTATTGACCGCTCCTCTCAAAATTATAAGAACTGTGATGTTATCACGGTTCTTTGATCTGTCCTCACTTGACCACTTGGTCTGATTGTGAGGTAACTCATGTGGGCCTCTTGATACAAGAGTCCACAGACTAGGATCAATGGAATTCAGGTGTACCCGGAGGCCGCCCATCCAGTTATTGAAGTTAGACCCATCGTAGACGGTAGGATAATCCATGGATGCAGATCAACAGGAAAGCTCGAACCGAATGCACAGAGTAGTAGAGCAATGAATGCAAGATAGAAGAGGCAATAATGCACCAAAAGTAGCAGGATCCACTGCAGATCGTTGGATCTGAATGCACAGAGACCCGCTCTGATACCAATTGTTGAGACTGGTGCGATATATTCAGAGGGGGGTGAATGCATCTCCCTTTCAAAAATATTGCCCCAATTGAAAACTTAGAACACTCAGAGATATGAAATTAGAAGCAGATTCAGTTCTACTGAAACTGAAGTACAGTGATGTGTTCAATCAAACAAGAAGCGTGCAATCAATTGGCTCTCTGGACATAGAAAGGTGAATGTACAGACTTACTGGAGTGATGATGCATGAGCTTAACCACTCGTACCAGCAATGGAATGTATAGACTTTGTGTGCATGCGACAACCAATGTAAAAATGCAGACTTGCTATGCCTTTAAGCATGAATGCATAATGCACAAACTGTGAGTGTGCATGTGTGGACTTTGAGTGCATGACACTGCCTTACGTATGTATGCAGAACATATGGACTTGAAATGCATGGTGGCGAATGTACAAACTTTGTCTTGAAAGGTGTACAGATGCATATGAAAAGAGTATGCAATGTACAGACGATGCACATATTGCCACTTAAGTGTGTACAGACTTGCTAGAATGATGCATGAACAAGACAATAACGAATGTGCAGACTCTGCATGAAACAACCGAATGTATTGACTATGTGCATGCATGAAGAGCACGGGCTGTACATACTTTCTATCAAGCAGCGATGTTCCGACTTGACAGATGCAATGTTCACGCAATGTACAGACTTGCTGAACTACAGCATTGACATAATAGCAAGGAATGTGCAGACTTTGTATATGTGTGAAACTCATCAATATATAGACTATACATATGCATGAAGAGCACTGGCTGTGCTGACTTGATCAAGTGAACCACCGGACGATGTACATACTAGCCACTAGAAAGTGTATAAACTTTAGTTGATGTAGTCTAGACAAACTCTGCACAGGCTACATACGTGATCCTATGTAATGCACAAGCCTAGATAGTTTACCATGCACAGACTTCATATGCATAATGCACACGCATCGACTTTGAATTAAAATGACTGATGGATGCACCAATGCAGTGTATGCAAACGATAGATAATGAACCGATGCAATGTATGCAGGAGAACTAACAATGCAGTCTATTAACCCTGCACCGATGTAAACTACACTTGTCATGCAGGAACTAGACTTGCACCAATGCAGAGACAGACAATGTAATGAGATGAATGTGCCCACTCTCAAATCAAGCAATCAATCATGCTCATAGTATATATCAATCATGCTCATAGTACTTGCAGATATCAAAACAATTCGAATTCATAGTGACATCAATAACATTTATACTCATAGTGCTTGCTGACATCAAAACCACAGGGGCACAACAGAACCTCAGAAGGTGGCACAAGAAACAAGCTGAACAGGCAGCCGCCCTGCAATTCCCAATCGAGCCAACGCCTCTCCAACGTCTCCAGCGGCTCATTGATGACCTGGAGGAATACGTTCCTCCTCGTCCTACCGAAGCTATCCCACTCGACAGCTATATCCCGTGGGAAGAAATGCAGAAGCGAGCCCGCCTCAGAAATTGGGTTTAAGAGATGATCCAAAAGCTCAAGAACGGCGAGAGGCTACTGATCCCGGACGAGCTCTCATTGCGCTATAAAGACAAGGAGATCACCACAGAGTAGCTAGAAGAAATGCTTCGAGGCTGCACCTACAACATGGTGGTCATCCCACATCCTGATAATATCAACGCTTCTTGGGGGGCGAGCCAGTAGCCTCCCTAACAAGACAAAGAACCATCGCTTCTCTCAGGCTACACTCATCTCCAGAGCACACAGGCCGCAGCCGAGGTCGTGGCCGGGGATGCGGTAGAGGCCGTGGGAGAACCCCTGGGTTACCCCTCCCTCCGTCCACCTTCGACCCGGAATGAATCATCCTCTTTCGGGTAGAGGAACCGGCTCCTATCCCGGAAGTAGAAATTCGGAGGGGACCCGGTATCTTTGATCCTTCCGGTGTTGAAGAGGCCACTACCAGCCTCCCAGCCCCTGCACCAATACCGGCTTCTGCAGCAGAGCAAGCGGGACTATCCCGCAAGGATGAGCCAGCCCGCCAGTCACCGCCAGAAGAGCCATCATTGGCATCCCTATTCCCGGAGCCCACTGGCAACCAAAGTCAGTCCGATCCCGGTGGTAAGGGCAAGGCAGTGCAACTTCTCGATGGGGAACTGCACGGCAGCTCGCAGAAGGCTCAGCCTGACATACTACCCTCCTTGGAGGATGCTCGAGCCCTAGCTGACCGGAAGGTCCTCCACCAGATGAAACGCTTCCCTGTCAGTATTTCAATTTGAGAAGCCATCGCTTGGAGTAAGGACCTAAGAGAAACTCTTATCAAGATACTCCAAGAGCCAGAAGCCTATGAAGCGCATGCCACGGAAATGAAGGCGGCTGCCTATGAAGCCTTCACAGCCACCATCTCCTTCACGGAGAAAGACATGCTGCTCTCCCCTCCGTGCCACAACCGTCCTCTCTACCTGAAGGGGAAGGTCAACGGGCATGATGTGAACCGGATCCTAGTAGACGATGGTGCTGCTATTAACATCATGCCGCTCAAGGCATTCAAGACTCTGTATCTGACCCCATACCTCTAGAAGGTTCAAGCGGTCAAGATATCCGGCTTTAACCAAAACACCGAGGATGTCCTCGACCGGGTGGATGTTGATCTGGTGCTTGATGATTTCGCCTCCAAGGCAAAGTTCTACATCATCGACTCCAACACGTCATATAAGATGCTACTAGGCAGACCCTGGCTCCATAAAAATTGGGTCGTCCCGTCAACTCTCCACCAATGCATCAAGTATGCCAAGGGTGGGGAGCAACACACGGTCTTTGCATACTTGTCACCGTTCACACCAGCAGAATGCAACCTGGATGACGCTGCGCTCTACTTCAAGGGGATTAGTCCATACCATGTGATTAAGAGCAGGAGCAACGGTTGGCTCTCAAAGGAAGAAGATGATGATCTATTCTCTGTTGATGAGGAGAAGGCCAAGCTTCATCGGCTGCGCCTTAGCTCCAAGTCAACCCCAGATCACCCCGAGAGGCGCCAGATCGACTTCGAGGCTAATCTTATTAGCCGAGCTATCGGCAAGAGTATATACTTGCCACCATACTGCATCCAGCTCCCATGTGCATACGAGAAGCACAACGTCGAGTTGCTGATGACATTCATTGTCACCTTCAAGCGACAACGCCAAAACAAGAAGAGAGCTAACAGGGACAAACCTATTGTCTTCTATAAGGGAGACATGGTCCCTCAAGCCCCACCAGAGGATGACTTCGGATGGTACAGGCGAGTCGGTGACACCCCTGAAGCCGTCCGAGTACTGGACAACCTGCCACCACACATTCGGGAGATGTGTCTGAAGCAACACATCCCTCAATGGCAAGGTTCCGCGTGACGTGAATATTTTCACCGACTGTGGAACCCTTCCCAGGTCCGGGGGTAATCCCCATCCTTCCATAAGGATACCAGGGGACTTGTCTACGACCAGGACCTGGACTTTCGCGTCTACTACGCAGTTAACGTCATAGGCTTGACATTGCCAGCTGACGACCGAGCTAGAGTCGAAGCCAGATTTGACAGTTCTGGGGGCGAGGAAGAGGAAATTCTGATCCCGATCCCCGTCAAAGCTAGAACTCCGGCCCAAGCCATCGAGGAACCCTCCTTGCCTCCCTGCCAAGACAAAGGGGCAAAAGAAGTCCCTCCGGTCTCTCAGCCAGTCAAAGGACCCAGTTTAACAAATCCTCCTGAGGAGGGGATATCTCTGATCCTAGCTATGAAGGATTATCAGCTTCACCTGGCAACCCCGGGGAGACCTCAGCAACCCCGGTTGACAACTGCTGGCCCAAAGCCAGCGGCCTAGATCAATCCTTGATGGATCCCAGCAACAACGAATCTCCAGTCCCATCGGCATCAACCGGTGGCTTCGAGAATCAAGAACTATACGAAGCCGACACCGACGATGAGGATTTCAACAACTTTTAACCCGCTCCGCCCGAGTTGGAGGACGGCGGCCAAGCAGCCGTGGACGAGCTCGTTGAAATCAACTTGGGCGAAGATGAAGCTCCCCAACTGACGTTTGTCAGCGCCCTCCTTACTGAGACGGAGAAGTCGGACTACAAGCAACTCCTGCTCGAATACAAAGACTACTTCGCCTGGACATACAAGGAGATGTCAGGGCTAGAGCCCTCCGTAGCGGAGCACGAGCTAGCCATTTCTCCCTCGGTCACTCCGATCAAGCAACCACAGTGGCGCATGTGCCATGAGCTGGAGCTCCATGTTTCGGCTGTTGGATTCTTCTGACTTCCCTAGTGTTTTGATGATGAGCATCACTATGTTAAATATTGTCAGATATCATGAGTAATGTTATGCATTCGAACTTTCCATGATTAACAGAAAAAACTGCTATGAGATAATACCCTGCATGTCCGTACTGTTCCTTTCATACTTCGTGTTGGTTGTATTCACTTCACTTCGTGTTGTCTTTTTGTACATCGTGTTGTTCCAACTATGTTTGTTGGTTGTCTTCGTGTCGTTATTTGTTCCATCGCGTGCTGAACACTGCAGCACCTCGTGCTGCTTTCTGTACCACCTCGTGTCGCTCCATCTGTGTCACCCCTATGTCTTCGAGTCTTATGTTCGTTCCAAGTCTATACAGCCTCATCTTTACCTTCGTTCCAAGCCAAAGTCTACACATTATCTTAGCGTCATGCATCAGTCTTCAAAGTCCATACAATGCACTGTAGCATGTTCGAAGCTAAGTCCATATATTGGTTTAAGCTTTCCAAGTCTATTCATTGGCAGCTGAACTTTGAAGTCTATACATTGGTCTTCACTTCAAGTATGTACAGCCATTGTCTTGCCAAAGTATATACGTTGTGAACCCTTAAGTCTGTACAGACTTTGCCTTGTTCAAGTCTGTACATCGTCTAGTTCTTTGGCAAGTCTATACCTTGTGAAAGTCCATACATTCGATTGCGTTGCCTTGAAGCCGTTCCAAGTCTATACATCCAGTTGAACGCAAAGTCTTCACATCGCCTCATCGTATGAAGGCTGTACGTTGCAAGTGTCCTTCTTGTTTTGTGACCACACTTCGTGTCAGTTTCTATTTTCGTCTTCGAGTTGGTTTCAGTCCATGTTGTTTTCGTGTCGTCCTCGTCTTTGAGTCGTTCGTTAGTTCGAGCAATCTTGTATTCGAGTCGTGTTTTATGTCTTCGTGTTATCTTTTGTGTTTTTATGTCTTCGTGTTGCTTCCTTCTATCCTCGTCCAGGTTTCCTCTAATCGCGTGTCTTACTACCGTTTTTATTCCGTGCTATTTCCTTTTTACCTCGTGATGTTCTCATCTGACTTCGTGTCGTTCTCTTTGTAGTGTTTATTTTGTTACAGTGGTACTTCGTGTCGTTCTCTTTGTAGTGTCAGCCTTATTATTGTGTATCTCGTGTCGTTCTCTTTCTACCTCGTGCTGTTTTCATCTGACCTCGTGTCATTCTCTCCTTGTCTCGTACTGTAATAATCTTGTGTATCTCGTGTCTTTCTCAGTAAAGTGCATCTCGTATTGCTATCACATACCTCATGCAGTTTTAGTTCTTGTGGCCCTGAGTTTTAATGGTTTTTAATTCTTTACAGGAGAGGAAGAAAAACAAAAAGAAGAAGGTGGTCCGAGGAAGAACATTCACCGGTGTCTGGGCTGCACGTGATCCGATACTAAAGGAACCAATGCTATAAGGGCACGTGGCAAGAAGGTTCTGGATCGAGCGCGGGAAGCACACGCCTTGCATGCACCCTCCTGATCGCTTATAAAAGCACTGCCTCATCATCTATGAAAGAGGAGGCACTCCGAGGTTACAGTGAAGAAATTTGAGTGAGAGCAGAAGAGAAAGAGCCTCCCTGAGAAACTAGAGTGTTCCAGTTGAGAGCGAAGAGAGAGCAGAAGAGTGATCAGAAGATGGGTATTGACTTACGGATCAAATCCGAAGTCTGCTGCGCAGTTTGAGCTACATTGTTTCCAGTTTCTGAGTTTTGGATTCCTTCCTTCTTGTTTTCATTTTTAACTATTTTTCTTTCTTGATTGAGAGTTCTCTGTGTTTCCTCCTGGTGTTCAGGGGAAGAGAGAGAGAGGTGTTCTCTCTGGTTCACTTGCAACAGAGGTTGCAGTATTGTTCCTTCTCATAGAAGAGGTGTTCCCTCTAGGCTTCAGAGGAAGAGAGACCTTGGTCTCTGGTTCTAGTGACTGCAGATCACTAGTGTTCCCTCCGGTTGGAGGAAGAGGAAATTGTTTCCTGGTTTCTAGGGACTTGACGTCCTTAGGGTTCCCTCCGGGTCTGGAGGAAGAGGGGAGGATGTTCCCCTGGTGAAGCTGTGAATCAGCCGTTGTCGCAGACTGAGTCTGCTTTGCTAGCATGTGCTAGTGGAAGCCTCACTTCGATTTGAAGTGAGGGGTGGACGTAGGTAGACTGGAGATCTGACCGAACCACCTTAAAAACCTCTGTGTACTCGTGTGATTGTCTGTGGTGGTTTTTGTGGGTTCAACTCTGAGATTGCTTGTTTTCAGTGAATCATTCTTTAGTAATTTTTAATCGGTTGAAAATAGTGATCTATTCATCCCCTCCCCTTCTAGATCACTTTATATTTCTCGTATCACTTGGTATCAGAGCGGGTATTTCCCAATATGTGGTCCAACGGCCAGGGAAACGGATCCGCTGGTCCTCGCAGCTACATTGCTGAAGGGCAGTCAATCACCCGTCCTCCTTTCTTCGATGGTAATAACTATTTCTTTTGGAAGAACAGGATGGAAGTCTTTATCAGGGCCCAAAGCCACAAGCTCTGGAGAGTAATTACAGATGGTCCGTACCAACTTCCACCAAACGAAGATATGTGGACAGAGGAACAGGGTAAACTTTTCGCACTAAATTGGACAGCTCTTAGCATCATACAGTGCGCCGTCCACCCGGAAGAGTACTTGAGGATTTCAGCGTGCAAGACTGCAAAGAAAATGTGGGATGAATTGTAGTTAATTTATGAGGGCACATCTCAAGTGAAAACTACCAAGATCAATATGCTTACAACTCAGTATGAGTTGTTTAAGATGAAGCCAGAGGAGTCGATCACAGAAATGTATGCTAGATTGTCTGTGATCATCAATAGTCTGAGAGGATTTGGAAAGGAGATTCAGCAAGAAGACATTGTCAGGAAGATCCTTAGGTCCCTAACTCCCATCTGGGATACTAAGGTGACCGTCATAGAGGAATCTAGAGATTTATCCACCATGTCAGTAACCCAGCTAATTGGGTCTCTCATGACCCACGAAATGAACTTCAGACAAGGGAATGATGGACATGACAGAAAGGGAAAGAATGTTGCTCTGAAAGTCTCACGACATACTAAGAAGAGCAGCAGCAGCAGCAGCAGTGGTGGTAGCAGCGAAGACTCTGACGGATTCTCAAACCTAGACAAGGGCGAGCAGTCCATGCTCACTAGGCAATTCAGAAAGTTCTTGAGAACTAAAGGAAAATTCTACAGGAGAAAGAGATTTAATGCTGCAAGGAAGTCTCCTGAACGAGAACTTGAGAAGAACTGGTCTGTTAAGAAAGTTACATGCTACCATTGTCAGAAACCTGGTCACATGAAAAGTGAATGTCCAGAGCTGCAAGCTAAGGCTCCCGGATACCAGAAGAAGATGGTGCACAAGAAGAAGAAAGCCATGCTGTGCACATGGAGCGACGAGGAGGAGGATCCAGAAGCCACCTCGTCCAGTGAAGGTGAAGAGAAGACTTGCCTCATGGCCAACCATGAGGAAGAGGTAACGAACTTATTTGAGAATTTTACTTTGGATGATTGGGAGGACGCCTATGGCGACCTGTTAGCTAAATATAATTTTCTAACCAAGGAGCACAGAATGCTTAAACGAAAGTTTCACTCTGTTTCTGAGGAACACTCTATTGCTGTTACGGACAACATGAAAACCAAGGAGATGGCCATTGAGCTAGATCAGGCTAGAAGTGAGATCGAGAAGTTTAGAATGGAAAGAGAGGAAAATCTAGCTAGGATGAATGAGCTGAAGAGTAAAACTGAAGAGAGTAAAAAGGAGTTTAGACTGGTTGCAGAAAAATATGAGGCAGTTAGAAAAGTTAATCAGGAACTCCAGGACCAATGTAATGAACTTCAGAAGGAGATTGAGGACAAAGGAAAAATGCTAGAAAAATTTACAGAGGGGAGAAACAATCTGGATGCCCTTCTGGGGTCGAGGGTAAACTTCAATAGGGAGGGATTAGGATACAATCCCACAAGTAAAAAACCCTTTGAATTCAAAACTGTCACGTTCTGCCCCGCCAAGGGCAAAGAAAAACTGGAAACCCCATCCAGCTCCAAATATTGTCTCTACATTGAAGGTTTCGACCAGCAAATCTATTCAATCCACTGGTCAGCAGGCTAAGTCAGGAAATCCTGAGACTAGAACTATTCCTGTGCAACAGTTGTGGAACAAAGGTTTTCACACGACCATTCCTATTGATGTCACTAGAAAGGTGAATAGTTTCACTAAGAAAATTCAGCATGATAGTTATCAAGGAAAGCATGCGAACATGCATCACCTTCAGCACAATTTTCATTTGAATAAAAATGGTTACATGAATTATGCTCAGCACACACGTGTTTCCTCTAAGAGGCCAAACAACAATTTCTCTGCTCGGAAACATCATAATTTTAATAAGAATAGACTCATTCAACACCCACTGAGAAATGCCAAGAAGGAAGAATCAATCTACATGAAATCACTGAAAAGAACAGTAAAACAAATGTGGGTTCCTAAGTGTGATTTGGATAAATTAAAAATTTTCTTTGGACCCAATTTGAATTGGGTCCCGCATTACTTTGTCTGAACTCTCGCAGATTAGCCTGGCAGCCGAGCATAACAAGTGGTATCTTGACAGCGGCTGTAGCAGGCACATGACAGGAGACCGGTCCAAATTTAGCAAACTGAAAATGAAGTTTGGGGGCCTGGTCAAATTCGGTGGAAATAACAGAGGAAGAATAATTGGAATTGGTACTGTTGGTAAGTCCTCTACTAACTCCATTGAAGATGTGTATCTTGTAGAAGGACTTCAGCACAACTTGATAAGTATAAGTCAACTCTGCGACAAAGGACACAAGGTACTCTTTGACCATAATTCCTGTACTGTTTTTGAGCTGAATTCTGATAACGTCATGTTCAAAGGTCATAGAGTAAACAATGTATACATCGTAGACCTGGATGATAATCCTGAAACTCACTTGTGTATGTCTGCTAATTCTGAACAGGTTGCGTTTGACTGGCATAGGCGTCTAGGCCATGCTAGTTTGTCTACAATGAATAAACTGTCTAAGCATAACCTAGTTAGAGGTTTGCCCCGAATAAGATTTCAGTTAGGGTCCAAGCTATGTGATGCTTGTGCACAAGGTAAACAGACTCGTGCAGTTTTTAAGTTGAGAACTGAGAGTCTTTCATCTAAACTGCTACAGCACTTGCACATGGATCTCTTTGGTCCTACTCGCATACAAAGTTTGTCAGGTAAGAGATATGGATTAGTCATAGTTGATGACTTCACTAGATTTTCTTGGTTGTTTTGTTTAGCAAATAAAAATGATGCCTTTGTTCATTTTGAAGAACTTTTCAATAAAATCAAATTGCAAGGTGAACATAATATCATTACAATTCAGTCTGACCATGGAGGAGAGTTTGAGAACTCTTCATTTTCTGAATTTTGCTCAAGAGAAGGAGTGACTCACAAATTCTCTTCTCCCAGGACACCGGAGCAGAACTGAATTGTTGAGAGAAGAAACAGGTCAATAATTGAAATGGCCAGGACTATGCCGATTGAGAGTGGACTTCCAAGGAGATTTTGGGCTGAAGCTGCGAATACTGCATGCTACATTCTAAACCAAGCCTTGGTAAGACCTACTCATAGGAAAACTCCTTATGAACTTCTCAAGGGTAAGCAGCCAAACATTTCTTACTTTAAAGTTTTTGGCTCCAAATGTTTTATTCACAATAATGGTAAGAATGGTTTGGACAAATTTGAAGCTAGAAGCTCTCCTGGAATTTTTCTTGGATATTCAGAAACCTCAAGGGCTTACAGAGTTTTCAATAAAGATGATCAAACTGTTGAAGAAACACCGCATGTAGTGTTTGATGAAAATGATTTCTCTAACAAAGTGATGGATGATGACAGGGAGCCATCTAATGAGGGAGATTTCTTGGAGAGAATTGAAGAAGAAGAGATGCAGCCAGCTACTCAACCAGAAAACTCACAGCAAGAAGGAGCAGCTGAGGTAGGTGAACCCTCAGGTGAGATAATATTTCACAAAGACCACCCTAGTGAAAATGTCATAGGCAATTTGCATGATCCTCCTAGGACAAGGTCTCATTTTAGAATTGTCCAAGAACAAGACTTAGCTGTATTGGTATCTCAGGTGGAACCCAAATCTGTGGAAGAAGCCTTAAATCATGATTCTTGGGTATCCGCCATGTGTGAGGAATTAAATCAATTTGAGAAAAATATTGTATGGGAACTAGTTCCCAGACCTGATAACACTCATGTCATTGGCACTAAATGGATTTTCAAGAATAAAGTTGATGAGAATGGAGCTATTTCTAGAAACAAAGCAAGACTTGTAGCTCAAGGCTACAGTCAGGAATTTGGTGTGGATTTTGATGAATCCTATGCCCCAGTGGCTAGGATGGAAGCTATACGAATTCTGCTTGCATTTGCATGCTCTAGGAACATTCGGCTGCAGCAGATGGATGTCAAAAGCGCATTCTTAAATGGGGTATTGAAGGAAGAGGTATATGTTGAACAACCTCCAGGTTTTAATTTCTCTGTTCAGCCTAACATGATTTTTAGGTTGAATAAAGCCCTCTATGGATTGAAGCAGGCTCCCCGAGCCTGGTATGAGAGACTTTCTGAATTCCTCTTGAGCAAGGGCTACACTCGAGGTAAGGTTGACCAAACCCTCTTCACCAAAAATCTCGGAAAGGATTTAATAGTGGTCCAGGTATATGTTGATGATATCATCTTCGGATCTAACAATTCAAAATTGTGTAAAGAATTTTCTGAATCTATGTCTCATGAATTTGAAATGAGTTTAGTTGGCGAACTAAAGTATTTTCTTGGGCTGCAGGTCAAACAAATGGAGGATGGTTGTTTCATAAATCAAACCAAGTATACTCTGGAGATGCTGAAAAGGTTTGGAATGACCAACCTCAAGACTATCTCAACACCCATGGGCACCAACTCCTCACTGGATTCAGACGAAAAAGGTAAAGAGGTGGATGCTAAATTAATAGAGGTATGATCAGTTCACTCCTCTACTTAACAGCATCTAGGCCTGACATTCAATTTAGTGTAGGGATGTGTGCCAGATACCAGTCTAGGCCTACTGAATTACATTTGGCAGCTGTAAAAAGAATCTTTAGATACTTATCTGCTATCCATGATCTAGGTCTTTGGTATCCTGCATCATGTAGTTTAGATCTCATTGCATATACAGATGCAGATTATGCAGGATGTAAATTGGACAGGAAAAGTACTAGTGGTCACTGCGAATTTTTAGGAGGGTGCCTAGTCTCTTGGGGATCCAAGAAGCAACACTCTGTGGCTCTTTCTACTGCTGAAGCTGAGTATGTGGCAGCAGGGAGCTGTGGCACACAGGTTATATGGATAAAACACCAGCTTCTGGATTACTCAGTTGAGCTAGGTTGCACTTCCATCTTTTGTGACAATACTAGTGCAATAAACATTGCAAAGAATCCTGTACTTCATTCTCGAACTAAACACATCGAAATCAGGCATCATTTTATTCGAGATGAAGTAGCTAGGAAGACATTTGAATTGATCCATGTTGGCACTAACTCACAAATTGTAGATATTTTCACTAAGCCACTGGATACTGAAAAATTTAGCACATTGCGCAGAGAATTAGGTATTTACAGAATTTCATGATTGAATATTTGATCTCTGAATAATCTGTCATGTGCTCTTATGCTTATCTTTGCTCATTATCTGTTGCTGAAAATAACCTCATTATGAGTGTTTGCTGATTCATTCGTACTGATTGATACCACTTTGTTTTCTTTGAGGTGTTTTGAGGTTTGTCTTGGTTAAGTCTGAGTTGGAGTCAAGGTCTCAGGGGGAGCTAGATTAATAATAGGAGTCATATTTTTTTTGGCCAAATCTGAACATACTTTGAACGGACTTTTGCTGACCTTATAAGAGAATCAGTTTGAGTAGGTGGATAAAAGAAATTTTTGAATGTTTTATCCGTTAAGACTGTTCATCTAATTTCTTGTTGGAATTTCAGCTGTTAGTCCCACTGAGATCAAAATCTGAATTCAAGACTATCTTCCTACACTGTAACTGACTTCTAATCTAGCCAGTACAGTATACCTACTTAGTCTAGTTAAGTCCGAAATGAGGTATATAGTGCTTTTGTCTGAAAAAACTTTGGAGCTGGTGTATTGTTCTCAAACTGAATCAAGACTAATTTACAAGGTTTCAAGTGCAGTTTAATGAAAAATTCATGAAAGAAGTTTTAACAACCTTGTTAACTGTTCATTGAGAAACTGGGACTTTCATTAATGAAGTGAAAGAATCCCATGTCATGAGATGGCAGTATAAATCAGGCTTAATTAGCTGTCTTGATCATACAGAGCTATGGTACATATCTGGTTAGTAACTGGGGTGTCTGGCCTCTGGTAAAGGTGTCACCTTAATGTCAACACCAGTTAGAATACTATCTCTGTCCTCTTGTCAGAAGGGGTAATGTGGTCTTTCCACCAAGTAACTGGGGATTCCTGCCTCTAAACAAGGTGTCTCCCTAATGTCAAAGGTGTACTTGACAGATTTACCTTTGATCTTGACCATCTTTGAAAAATTTTCTCCCTCTTAATATCAAGATTCTGTTCACTTGGCATTTAGGTCTGAGTTTGTTTATTTTCAATACCACAGGTCTTTGTTTTCCTGACTTCCTTGCTTTATACTCTCTGAGTAAAGACTTACTCTGACCATACTGGTATCCTATACCTTACTTGCTTAGAATCTGGTTCTGTGTATGGAGCGGATCTTCATTCACCATTTTGCACACAATCTGACTAACTGTTCCTCAAAATCCTCACATAAAATTAATGGCTTTCTTAATTGCCTAAACATCTCAATAACTTTCCTTTATCAGCCATACTCTCTATGGTTTTCTCTCCACTGTCAGCAAATTTCTTTCCGTGATATCTTTAGACCTGCCCCTAGTTTTGATGATGTCAAAGGGGGAGAGTGTCTTGCTTGTGTTTTGCTGAGGGGGAGCGAAAGATAAGTGCCCTGAGTTATCTAGTCAGAGGAAGAAAGTTGTTGTGTTCAGGGGGAGCTCTTGGGAGTCGTCAGAGGAGGCGAGTGTGTTGTGTGTCTGCATTGCTTATCCTCACAACTTATCTTCACATAATCTCATTGCACTTCATCTATGTTATTTAATATAGTGTTGCCATCATCAAAAAGGGGGAGATTGTTGGATTCTTGTGACTTCCCTAGTGTTTTGATGATGAGCATCACTATGTTAAATATTGTCAGATATCATGAGTAATGTTATGCATTCGAACTTTCCATGATTAACAGAAAAAACTGCTATGAGATAATACCCTGCATGTCCGTACTGTTCCTTTCATACTTTGTGTTGGTTGTGTTCACTTCACTTCGTGTTATCTTTTTGTACATCGTGTTGTTCCAACTATGTTTGTTGGTTGTCTTCGTGTCGTTATTTGTTCCATCGCGTGCTGAACACTGCAGCACCTCGTGCTGCTTTCTGTAACACCTCGTGTCGCTCCATCTGTGTCACCCCTATGTCTTCGAGTCTTATGTTCGTTCCAAGTCTATACAGCCTCATCTTTACCTTCGTTCCAAGCCAAAGTCTACACATTGTCTTAGCGTCATGCATCAGTCTTCAAAGTCCATACAATGCACTGTAGCATGTTCGAAGCTAAGTCCATACATTGGTTTAAGCTTTCCAAGTCTATTCATTGGCAGCTGAACTTTGAAGTCTATACATTGGTCTTCACTTCAAGTATGTACAGCCATTGTCTTGCCAAAGTATATACGTTGTGAACCCTTAAATCTGTACAGACTTTGCCTTGTTCAAGTCTGTACATCGTCCAGTTCTTTGGCAAGTCTATACCTTGTGAAAGTCCATACATTCGATTGCGTTGCCTTGAAGCCGTTCCAAGTCCATACATCCAGTTGAACGCAAAGTCTTCACATCGCCTCATCATATGAAGGCTGTACGTTGCAAGTGTCCTTCTTGTTTTGTGACCACACTTCGTGTCAGTTTCTGTTTTCGTCTTCGAGTTGGTTTCAGTCCATGTTGTTTTCGTGTCATCCTCATCTTCGAGTCGTTCGTTAGTTCGAGCAATCTTGTATTCGAGTCGTGTTTTATGTCTTCGTGTTATCTTTTGTGTTTTTATGTCTTCGTGTTGCTTCCTTCTATCCTCGTCCAGGTTTCCTCTGATCGCGTGTCTTACTACCGCTTTTATTCCGTGCTATTTCCTTTTTACCTCGTACTGTTCTCATCTGACTTCGTGTCATTCTCTTTGTAGTGTTTATTTTGTTACAGTGGTACTTCGTGTCGTTCTCTTTGTAGTGTCAGCCTTATTATTGTGTATCTCGTGTAATTCTCTTTCTACCTCGTGCTGTTTTCATCTGACCTCGTGTCATTCTCTCCTTGTCTCGTACTGTAATAATCTTGTGTATCTCGTGTCGTTCTCAGTAAAGTGCATCTCGTATTGCTATCACATACCTCATGCAATTTTAGTTCTTGTGGCCCTGAGTTTTAATGGTTTTTAATTCTTTGCAGGAGAGGAAGAAAAACAAAAAGAAGAAGGTGGTCCGAGGAAGAACATTCACCGGTGTCTGGGCTGCACGTGATCCGATACTAAAGGAACCAATGCTATAAGGGCACAGGGCAAGAAGGTTCTGGATCGAGCGCGGGAAGCACACGCCTTGCATGCACCCTCCTGATCACTTATAAAAGCACTGCCTCATCATCTACGAAAGAGGAGGCGCTCCGAGGTTACAGTGAAGAAATTTGAGTGAGAGCAGAAGAGAAAGAGCCTCCCTGAGAAACTAGAGTGTTCCAGTTGAGAGAGAAGAGAGAGCAGAAGAGTGATCAGAAGATGGGTATTGACTTACGGATCAAATCCGAAGTCTGCTGCTCAGTTTGAGCTACATTGTTTCCAGTTTCTGAGTTTTGGATTCCTTCCTTCTTGTTTTCATTTTTAACTGTTTTTCTTTCTTGATTGAGAGTTCTCTGTGTTTCCTCATGGTGTTCAGGGGAAGAGAGAGAGAGAGGTGTTCTCTCTGGTTCACTTGCAACAGAGGTTGCAGTATTGTTCCCTCTCGTAGAAGAGGTGTTCCCTCTAGGCTTCAGAGGAAGAGAGACCTTGGTCTCTGGTTCTAGTGACTGCAGATCACTAGTGTTCCCTCTAGTTGGAGGAAGAGGAAATTGTTTCCTGGTTTCTAGGGACTTGACGTCCTTAGGGTTCCCTCCGGGTCTAGAGGAAGAGGGGAGGATGTTCCCCTGGTGAAGCTGTGAATCAGCCGTTGTCGCAGACTGAGTCTGCTTTGCTAGCAGGTGCTAGTGGAAGCCTCACTTCGATTTGAAGTGAGGGGTGGACGTAGGCAGACTGGAGATCTGACCGAACCACCTTAAAAACCTCTGTGTACTCGTGTGATTGTCTGTGGTGGTTTTTGTGGGTTCAACTCTGAGATTGCTTGTTTTCAGTGAATCATTCTTCAGTAATTTTTAATCGGTTGAAAACAGTGATCTATTCATCCCCTCCCCTTCTAGATCACTTTATATTTCTCGTATCATCGGCCGAAGTACATAAATTGGTAGAGGTCGATTTCATCGAGCCATGTATCTACCCGATTTGGCTCACCAACATAGTCCCACTCAAGAAGAAGTGCGGTCAAGTCCGCAGTTGCATCGACTTTCGGGACCTCAACAAAGCCTGTCCGAAGGACGACTTCCCAGTCCCAATCATAGAAATAATGGTCGACATGACCACCGGGCATGAGGCCTTGTCTTTCATGGACGGGTCGTCCGGTCATAATCAAATCTGGATGTCCGTTAAAGACAATAACCCAAGGGGATTTTCAACTACAAGCGCATGTCCTTCGGTTTGAAGAATGCTGGCGCTACTTACCAAAGGGCCATGACCAAAATATTCGATGAGATGTTGCACAACACCGTCGAATGTCATGTCGACGACCTCGTCGTCAAGACTAAAAGACGCGAAGACCATTTGCGCGATTTACGCCAAGTCTTTGAGCGTCTCCGGCAATATGGGCTATCAAGATGAACCCCATGAAATGTGCCTTTGGTGTATCCAGCGGCAAATTCCTCGGCTTCGTCATCAGGTACCGAGGAATCGAGGTGGATCCCAGCAAGATCAAAGCAATCCGGGAGCTTTCACTGCCCAGCAACATCACCGAGCTCAGGTCCTTCCAAGGGAGGCTGACCTACAATGGGTGGTTTATTTCTAACCTCTCCGGTCAATGCGTGCCTTTCGGTAAGCTGATGAAGAAAGATGCCCCGTTTACATGGGACTCGAAATACCAGACGGCTTTCGAGCAAATCAAGGAGTACCTCCTTACTCCCCCAGTTCTGGGAGCACCGATCAAGGGTAAACCCCTCATCCTTTATATTGCTGCCATGGACGCTTCGCTAGGAGCTCTGTTGGCGTAAATCAATGAGGAAGGTAAAGAACAACCCCTCTATTACCTCAGCCGGAGGCCAATCGGTGCCGAGTACCGCTACTCCCCTATGGAGAAGGTTTGCTTGGCATTGGTGTTCGCAGTTAAGAAGTGCGGCATTACCTCCTATCCCATCAAGTCGAGCTTATATCCAAGCACGACCCCCTGAAGTATCTCCATGGGCGACCTCTCCTCTCAGGCCGACTGGGAAGATGGGCGCTCCTGTTGATGGAGTACGACATTACTTATGTCCCCAGAAAAGTAATCAAGGGACAGGGCATGGCTGAATTCTTGGCAGCCCATCCAGTGCCAGACAACTCACCTTTCAGCTCGGAGCACCCGGACGAGGAGTCCCTTGCTGCTCAATCACAACAACCGGTTGAACAGAGCGGAGATGTCTTGCATTACTGGTAGTAAAGCGCTCTCACAACCAGCGTACCCTGCTGGGATCTCTACTTCGACGATGCTTCCCGAAGGATTACCCGGATCAACTCGGATCCAGCCACTATGGCAGGTGCTGGCATAGTTTTCCTGATGCGGGACGGACACGGGGACCGACTCTAAGTGGTATGGACCTCGGACTCTAAATGCATACACGACCAGCACTAGGCCCAACACTAAGAGCTCCTATGGGCTATACGTCGCTAACAGAAACGCAAGCTCACTCGTCGTCCCAAGCGAGGGAAACGCGGATCGTGCACGGTTGAGAAACCAGCAGAGTTAAGGGTAGTCCGACTCACTTCCGTGCTCGGATCGAGCCACGGGACGGGTCACTCTCTCGTTCACAACGATGACATGGACTCACGGGCTGGAATCCAACGCTCTCATAGCGGCATACGACCATATACTAGCTAAGCAAAGTAATGCCAAGAAGTTACGATCGTACCTCCACGCACCCGGCGTGGGGAAGACAACCCCGGCCAAAACTGGACTCCCGGTTAACAAAGTTTTACTATGGTACAACAATTTGACCCACTCCACATAGGGAGGTAAAAGGTCACATATGGGGCCCGGGAGTCACATGAATTGGGTTGACGGGCAGCATCTTGATGTCGCTCCGTCGGTGCCGAATCCGCGTTTTCATGCTGTCCGGACGGCGCGATCTACGGGTTCGTGGGGCCCACAGACCGCTCTGTCCTCCGAGTCTGATAGGGTGGGTCCCGCTGTGATGGAGACCCTTGGTGGCGCGCCTCCCTGGAAGGCGGTCGGGCGGGAACGCCGGTCGGAGGCCGATCGGCTCCGATCTCCAAGCTTTGGAGTTGCTGCCCACGGACTCGTTGCTTCTGTCTTCAGGCGCGCGATCACGCGAGATCGGCTGCTGCGATCACTCCCGATGTTGGATCGATGCACAAGAGGTATCGTTGGAAAGCTCTCTCAAAGTCCTTCGACCTTATGAGATTCAAAAAAATTCACCGGAGCTGTGCTTCTGATGGACGATTTAGAACCGGCCTACTCTCAGTTTCAGATCTGACTAGGCAGAAACTAAGTTTCCTGAGAGTTGGTGTTGACCGCAGGGCAAACCTCCGGGTCAAATCTCGAGCTCTCCATGAAGATTGTAGAGGGGAGAGAGAGGAAAATGGCAATATTTCTTATGACTGATTTGGTGGAGGTTTAGATGGGGAAAGCTATTTTATACTCGCAGGTGGTCGGATCTGGACAGAAGCAGACAAAACTGAAGGGGATCTGAAAATGATTTTTAGAAAATAGGTGGAGGCCTTTCAAAATTCCATAAAAATTCGTGGGTGGAGGGGATGGTGGGTAGAACCTCTAGTAATTTTGTAGGTTCCAGTAAAAATAAAAAGGTGGGTCGAAGATGGGAAGTTCAGGGTTGCTATCACAGTAGATAGAAACATGGCAGATCTGGAAGGAAAAGATGGACGAAAATGGAAAAATGGAAATCGGAATCTAAAGGCCAAACCAAATTTTCTGGAATGTGGGTTAGATCCCTAGAACTCACCCTGAAATTTTGGCACTCAGAAGATCTCGGATCTGAGAGTTAAAATTCATGGAAGGGGCTACTGTTGGATGAAGATAGAACTCCGATAAGGTGGCGGTGGCGGTGCGACGGCGACTCGATGGCGGCGGCGGTGATAGATCTGAGCTTCCCACTCAGAAGAGACTTGAAGGAGAGGCTTCACACCTCTGGAAGCAGCCTTCACAGCTACAAGGAGGGGGAGGAGAGAGGGGAGGTGCGCACCATGCTATGGAGCTCCAAAGAAATTCTGAATTTTTATGGCATTAATTCTCATCAAATGAAAATACAAGGAATATATATGAAATATAAAAAGACTTCAACTATCCCTAGATCTAGGGTTGGGGAGGGGTAAAAGAGGGAGTTCAAATTTATTTCTCCCATGTGATTTGGAATCAAATAAAATAAAAATTCAAACCTATTAAACTATAATATACCAGGGGCGCCCCCTTGACTTCCTAGGCTCCACTTTGGACCTTTTGAAACACTTATCCCCCCCTTGGTCCACTCTTCTAGAAGCCCACTATTGGAAGGTTGACTGACCTCACATGGGCCCTAGAGATGAGGTGGATCAATGAGGAAGAGGTAGGGGGGCCCGCGGGACCCGGGTGGTCCCAAATTACACATAAACCCCTCTTACAATCCGAATTACAATCCGAATAAAACACACATTACACACAAACAAAGTCCCAATAAACTATAAATATCGAGACTCAGGGGGGAGTCTCCAAGCTGTCTCCAAGCCAGATAGAAGCTGCTGTAGCCCGGGTGGTGCTCCGCATACGGTACTGGTGGCTCGCCGACTCGTGCCACTCGTGTGCTCTGGTGTCCGCACCAATTCTCCCCGGGTGGGAGAAACTTGACCCTGTCGAGTAAGGGTCTACATCACTCTGGTACCGCTCCAGTAGGTCTGGATCGATCCGCTGCAACTCTCCATGGGTGATCCAATTATCCTCGGTGGCGGGTCGCCCTCTGCATCGCACTAGGTATCGCGGGTAAGATCCACTCCTGGTAACTGTCACCTGCTCATCCAGTATATGATCGATATGCTCTCGCTGCCGCGGAAAGGGGGCTGAAGGTGGACACTCAGGTGTGGGATCACTCTCAATGGGAGGAGATGGATCGAAAGGCTCACTAGGGATCACCGCTGGGTCCGTATATGCAACTAGATCTGATACATTAAAAGTAGAGCTTATACCATAATCCTCGGGCACGTCCACAACATACGCATTGGATCCAACGCGTTTCAACACTCTAAATGGACCGACTCCGCGAGCTTACAATTTCTTTACGGTTCCATAGAGAAACCGTTCAGGTCTTACCCTGATCATGACATATTCACCCTCTTGGAACTCACGGTGGTGTCGATGGGTATCGGCTAATTCCTTATACCATGTATTGTTGGCCTCAATGTGATGACGGATGTCGTCATGCAGACTCCTAACATGCCTAGCAAATGACTCGGTAGAATCCGACACTCGTGCATGGATGGGCATGGGAACAAGATCCACTGGCTTCCTAGGCCTACGACCTGTGACAATCTCGAATAGACTCATACCGGTAGACCTGTTAACTGAATCATTATATGCAAATTCTGCCAATGGTAATATGAGATCCCAATCCCCTAGACGATCCCTGACAAGACACCTCAAAAGGTCACCCAGACTCCTATTGACCACCTCGGTCTGACCATCTGTCTGGGGATGATAAGCAGTGGAAAACCTGAGGTGAGTACCCAACATATGCCACAGTGTCTTCCAGAAATAACTGGTGAATCTAACATCACGGTCAGACACTATGGTACGAGGTAACTCAAACTTGCACACCACATGAGTAAGGAACAGGCGGGCTACCCTCGAAGCATCTGAAGTCTTCGAGCAGGGAATAAAAATGGTCATCTTCGAGAATCGGTCAACAACCACATAGACTGAATCATGCTTCCTGGAGGTACGTGACAATCCCAAGACAAAATTCATGCTAACATCCTGCCACGGAGCATCAGAAACGGGAAGAGGTGTATAAAGGCTCGAGCTTTGCTTCTTCATTTTGGCCGTAGCACATGTACGGCACTGAGCCACAATATGAGCAACATCACGCTTCAAGCTCGGCCAATAAAATCTATGCTCAACAACCTCGATAGTCTTGTTCTGACCAAAGTGGCCGGCTAGACCTCCCGCATGTAGCTCCCAGACTAAGAAGTCTCGAACAGAAGTTTGGGGAACACAAAGCTTGCCTCCTCGAAAGAGGTAACCCTCCTGAAGCACATAATCATCAAGGTCTCTCGAGGGTCTGACCTAGAGAGTGGTATAAATCTGACCGAAGTCAGGACAGTCAACATAGGTCTCTCTCATCTTCTCTAACCCTATGACCTCGGCACTCATGGTGGTAAGCAAACACGCTCGCCGACTCAAGGCATCGGCCACCTTGTTCTCCACTCCAGCCTTATGTTTCAGCACAAATGTGAACTGCTGGAGATACTCAACCCAACGGCTGTGACGCGCATTAAGCTTATTTTGAGAATGGAGGTACCTCAAAGCCTCATGATCGGAGTATAAGATAAACTCTTGATGTAATAGATAGTGCCTCCAATGCCTAAGAGCCTGAACAACTACGTAGAATTCCTTATCATAAGTGGAGTATCGCAGTTTTACGTCATTCAGCTTCTCACTGAAATATGCGACCGGGTGGGTCTCCTGACTCAACACTCCTCCTATCCCAATACCCGACGCATCACAAGAGACCTCAAACACCTTCGAGAAATCTGGCAATCGAAGGATAGGTGTCTGGGTCATGCGCTCCTTGATGTCCTTGAAGGCAGCGGCTGCAGCCTTCGTCCATACAAATGTGCCCTTCCGAATACAATCTGTGATCGGGACAGTGACGGAGCTAAATCTGCGAATGAAGCGACGATAGAACGTCGCGAGGCCATGGAAGCTGCGGACATCATGGACCATACGGGGTTCCGGCCACTCAACAATGGCCCGGACCTTCTCCAGATCGGCAGAGACCCCAGTAGTAGACACAATAAAACCCAAGAAGGTAAGTTGAGGTGTCATGAAGGCACACTTCTGTGGGTTCGTAAACAACTGCTCTCACCTCAGGAGTAGACAGACATGTCGAAGGTGGTCTAAGTGGTCCCTGATGGCTCGGCACCCATCGTTTAAAAATACCGTGCCACACAAACTTCAAAATTGATAAAACCGCACTCACTCACTTAAATGATTTTGGAAATACGAGTACAGTGGTGAATACGGGTCGATCCCACGAGAAGGAAACATCTTTATAGATCAAGTTGAAAAATATCCTTATGTTTTGAAAACTAATTTTGGTCTTTTGAGTGCGATTAACACTAAAGGAAATTAAATTGTAACTTTGAATAAGAAGAGAAAAGTGAATGAAATTTTAGCCAATGGATGAAGAACGTCGCCGTTTCCTCGCCGAGCCTTGAATGAAGATTACTCTGTCGTGGAAGTCGACGCCGTGAGATGACTGGAAGATGACTAACTGCCTTGGGTTGTGTGAAGAAATTATGAAGAGATGGAGATGGATAGAAATAGGAACAAAGACAAGTTGAAAACACAACAGAATTATATTGAAAATAGGGGGTTGGAAGGAAGAGAATAATTTAAAATCTAGAGAGAATTAGAAGAAGTGGAAGAAATGAAGGTTGTAGAGAATGAAAAGAGGAAGAAGTTAGATGAAGACAATAGAGATATAAAACGAGAGGAAGATAGTGAAAAACTTGAAAAATTAAGATCTATCGGTGCGGATGAACAGTAAAAATGTTAAAGACAGAACAGTGAAAAATTAATTATAACTCACAAACGAAGAAGAATTAGAAGAAGTGGTAGAAGACGACAATCTAGATCTACAAGAGACGAACAACTTTCATGAAGAACTCAGAGTGAAAAGAGGATTGAAAATATTTCAAAATGGAAGAATACTAGAAGGTATCACCTCGGATGAACAGTAATCACATAGAACAGAACTTAGAAAAATGGGAAATAACTTTTAAACTAGAAGGAATTAGGGGAAATGATAGAAAGAGAAATTGGAGAACACTTAAAGATGAACAATTTTCGTGAAGATAGGAAAATGAAATGGAGAGCAGAACAACAAGTAATGGGACTAAGAAAGGACTAAATGCTTAAACAAAACATCCATTATAACAACATCAACTTACAAAGTTTACATCAAAAGCTCTCAAAATAACACCCTCTAACTCTCCTATGTAGCTCAACTAAAGCCAACAAGAATGAACTTCAAAAACTCAAAGCAACTCCTTACAACTCTCTTTGCTTCATCACAATAGAAGCCCCTTTTATAGGGTTAACACCACCTCATTTCCTATATGAACATCTTGACATTTCTTGCCCATTTTGTTGAAAAACACAACCCATTGCTGCCATTTTTGACTCAGAATTGTGTGCCACCATGTGTTGCACACTTTTACATTTTTTTCTGATTTTTTTCTATTTGTTTCTAGCCTTCTTTCTCTTCCTTTCTCTCTCTTTCTCTCCCTTTCTATCTCCTCTGGCCGCGTGCGCCGCCCACGTGAGCCACCGCGGGTGCGCCGCGGTGCGCCCGCCGTTGACGCGCGCAGGGGCTCGTTGACGTGCCTGCGCCACCCCCCTCGTCTCCCGTGCCGCCTGGCGAAGGCGCGGGCGCGCCTTCCTGCACAGAAAAAACACACACATACACACACATATTATATATATATATCTATTATATCTATTGATATATATATATATCTTATGGATATATATAATATATATATAGCGTATAACAACTATTTATTTTCTATTTATTTTCTCTTTTTTTCCTTTTCTTTTTGAACAAATCCATGGGCTTTTGGCCCATTTCAACATATATGTATTATTTTTTTTATATTTATTTCTTGTCACTTCCGTCGTACCGAGTGCCTACATAAATAAGTAAATATCGTTATTAAATTTATTTAATTCTATAAAATTAAATATTTGACTCTAACTTAAAAGTAAGTGTGATATGTGCATATTTATTATTATTAAAGCTCATAACAAATGTGTATAACATGAATTAATATGTAAAAATACACACTTATCACACCCCCCAATTTACTCATTGCTAGTCCCTTAGCAATGCAAATAATTAAAAATTTTAGGACCAACAAGAGTTTAAAATATTCATACTACATTTCTAGATCATCTTTCATAGAGTCAACTAAAGATTAGGAATCTAGAATAGTTACCACAGACTAGCCTTATGTAAGAAATATATACATGATCAAGAAGTCAATTTAAAGGTCAATAGCACTTGTGATGTGTAATGCTAAGTCCACAGTGAAGATAATTGCATCCCTATTTACTATTCCGAACAAGTGCCTTTCAATCCTGCACTTCCTGAATAGAGCATTCAGCATAATAGCTTTGTTTGTTTGCCTTATTACTATGTCCCTTTTGGGATCTCTTTTCTTTCTTTTTATTTTTTATTTTTTACTTTTTTTATACACACATGATGCTGCACTACCCTTCACTGTTTTACGCGAATCTCAACACGTCTTAAGTGAAGTAGGCCCGGTTACACAGATCAAAGTTCTCGTTTCCTTTCGACGCGAACCTCAACACGTCTTAGGTGAAGTAGGCCCAGTTACTCAGAGTTGGAGCATTTTTCATGGTGTTTTTCTCAAAAAAGATTTTTCAATAGATAACATGGCAGAAAGCTTATAAAAGATCTCTTCTTCAAGAAGTGCAGAATATCAGACAGTATGTCTAAAATAGCAGAAGGCTTGCCCTACTTGTTTCATTAGCGTGCAAAGTGATTTTCATTTTTCTAAAGTGCACATGAACTTTTAAAGAGATTCTTAAATCAGCTTTCCATGGCTAGATTAAATAAATTGTCCATCATCCTTTTCCCTAGTCTTTTCTATTCTAGAATCATTTTCATTAGAAGCATGAATCATGAAACTCCAAATGGGGAAAACTTTTGTTTAGCGTGACAATACAAGATATCAAGAAAAAATTTGAAGAGCCCCCCCCCCAACTGAAATGACATTGTCCTCAATGGCATAAGCATTAGAGAATAAGTAAATAGATAATATGGTTGGGATGGAAGGATACAACCTGATGGTCGGGGCAAAATGACGAGGGCTTCGTTTCATCTTGGCCTGACAACTGAAAAAGAAACACACTAAAACTAGATATCAAATCACAAAAATCGTGGGTTGCCTCCCAAAAGCGCTAAGTTTACCATCTTCAGCCAGACGCATGAAAGCTTAAAAGGAAGTCATTCCTGATCACATAATGCTATGGATTCTGTTGGTGACAACAGCTCATTTTCCAAGTAAGGTTTCAATCTTTGACCGTTAACAGTAAAGATATGACCATTTTGGGGATTCAAAATTTTGACGGCTCCATGGTCAAATGCCTTAACAACTATGAACGGTCCATCCCATCTTGATTTCAATTTACCGGGGAACAAGCGTAGCCGTGAGTTAAAAAGCCAAACCTTTTGAATTTCCTGAAAAGTTTTCCTGTGAATATGCTGATCATGGAAAGCCTTGGTTTTAGCTTTATAAATCCTGGAATTTTCATATGCTTCATTTCTTAGCTCCTCCAGTTCATTGAGTTGTAGGACTCGTTGGGTTCCAGCTTGAGTTAAGTCAAAGTTGACTTGCTTAATGGCCCAATAGGCTCTATGTTCAAGCTCGACAGGTAAGTGGCTGGCTTTACCAAAGATAAGGCGATAGGGTGACATTCCAATAGGAGTTTTGAACGCAGTTCTATAGGCCCATAGTGTATCATCCAATCTCTCAGACCAGTCTTTTCTATCCGGCCTAACTGTCTTATGCAGAATGTTCTTAGTCTCCCTATTGGATACCTCCACCTGACCACTAGTTTGGGGATCATATGGGGTGGTAATTTTTTGAGTGATTCCATATTTCTTGAGCAAAGTTCGAAATTGAGAGTGAGTGAAATGCGAACCCCCATCACTAATCAAAGCCCTGGGATATCCAAATCTAGAAAAAATGTTCTTGCGAACAAATTTCATCACTACCTTGTGATCATTGGTCCTTGTGGCTACAGCTTCAATCCATTTTGAAACATAATCGACCGCCACCAAAATGTATTCATTCCCAAAGGATGGTGGAAACGGTCCCATGAAGTCTATTCCCCAAACATAAAAAATTTCCACTACAAGAATGGGGTTTAGCGGCATCATATCTCTCTTAGAAATATTGCCCACAGCTTGACACCTCAAACATGTTTTAGAAAATTCATAAGCATCCTTAAATAACGTGGGCCAATAAAATCCACTTTGTAACACCTTAGCCGCAGTCTTCTTTCCTGAGAAGTGTCCTCCGCAAGTGAGAGTGTGACAAAAATTCAGTACAGATTGTTGCTCTTCCTTAGGGACACATCTTCTGATAATCTGATCAGGACCCAAATGAAACAGTTCCGGGTCCTCCCAAAAATAGTGCTTGACCTTAGCAAAGAAGTGATCCTTCTCCTGCTTAGTCCACCCACCCGGGATTTGTCCTACTACCAAAAAGTTGACAATGTGAGCGTACCAGGGGGTTGAGATGTAAGATATAGATAACAGTTGTTCATCTGAAAAAGAATCAGACATGGGAGCACTCTCAGGTATCACTATTTAGGACAAATGATCAGCCACCACATTCTCTAACCCCTTCTTGTCTTTGATTTCTAGATCAAATTCTTGCAGTAATAGAATCCATCGAATCAGACGGGGTTTAGCATCCTTCTTGGTGAGCAGGTATTTCAAAGCAGCGTGACCAGAATACACAATAACTTTGGCCCCAAAAAGATATGATCGAAATTTCTCTAGGGCAAAAACAACGGCCAGAAGTTCCTTCTCTGTGGTGGTATAATTCAATTGAGCATCAGCGAGAGTGCGACTCGCATAATAGATCACCACATGTTTATTATCAATTCTCTACCCTAAGACAGCTCCTATGGCGTAGTCTGAGGCATCACACATGATTTCGAATGGCAGTGACCAATCTGGTGATTGAAGAATTGGAGCTTGGGTCAGAGCTTCCTTCAGAGAATGGAAAACCTCAAGACAAGACTCATCTAGGTGGAATGGAGTGTCCTTGGCTAGCAGCTTAGTGAGCGGGCGAGTAATGGAAGAGAAGTTCTGAATGAATCTTCTGAAAAAACCCGCATGGCCAAGAAAAGATCGGATTTGCCTGACAGACGAAGGGGGAGGAAGATTGGAAATTAGATCAACCTTAGCCTTGTCTACCTCTATTCCCCTCTCTGAAATAACATGGCCTAACACAATGCCTTCTCTTACCATAAAATGACTTTTCTCCCAGCTAAGCACCAGATTAGATTCAATACATCGTGCCAACACTTTTTGCAAATTCTTCAAACAACTAACAAATGAGTATCCGAAAATTGAGAAATCATCCATGAAAATTTCTAAAAATTCTCCTACCATTTCAGAAAAGGTTGACATCATGCACCGCTGAAAGGTGGCAGGGGCATTGCAAAGTCCGAACGGCATTCTCCTGAAAGCAAACGTGCCATAAGGACACGTGAATGTAGTTTTCTCTAGATCTTTCGGGTAGACTGCAACTTGATTGTACCCGGAATATCCATCCAAAAAGCAAAACTATTTTTTCCCAGCCAATTTCTCCAAATTTTGATCCAAAAATGGGAGATGGAAATGATCCTTCTTTGTCATGGAGTTCAATTTTCTGTAATCAATACAGATTTTCCATCCCGTTTGTAGTCTCATTGTCACCTCCTCACCTTTCTCATTTTTAGTCACGGTCAGCCCAGATTTCTTTGGAACAACTTGTGTGGGGCAGACCCACTTACTATCAGAGATGGGATATATAATCTCAGCATCCAACCACTTCACCACCTCTTGCTTGACTACCTCTTTCATGTTCGGGTTCAGCCGGCGCTGCATCTCCCTGCTCGGCTTGGCATTATCCTCTAAGTAGATATGGTGCATACAGACATCCGGACTGATGCCCTTGAGATCTGTCACCGACCATCCTATTGCCCCCCTATGCTCCTTAAGGACATTTAAGAGTTGAGATTCCTGAGCAGAAGTGAGGTTGGAGGCTATGATGACAGGCAAAGTTTGGTTAGGACCCAGATAAGCGTACTTAAGAGAATCCGACAGAGGTTTCAATTTAAGAGTAGGCGGATGATCCAGAGATGGAAGCGCATGTTTGGATTGCAATGGGGGAGTGACTCTACCCTAGACCAGGGTGTGATAGAGAGAGGAGAATCCTAAAGCATGCTACCCTCTTCTAGGATGTCCTTGATTGCATCCGGACTTTCATCAATCATCTCTTCAAAGATATCAATGATGTTGCATTCTTCTTCATGGTCCGGGTATTGAGAAACCTTAAAAATATTCAATGCAACCTTCTCTCCTCCAAATGATATATCCATCATTCCCGTGGCACAATTTATATTGGCCTTAGCCGTAGCTAAAAATGGACGTCCCAAAATAATAGGTGTGTGCTTTAGATCAGGGGACGAGGCCATATCCAAAATGAGGAAATCCACTGGGAAATAACAATCATGCACTTTTACAATCACATCCTCCAACAAATCTCTTGGTGTTTTCACTGATCTATCTGCCAATTGAAGGATGATAAAGGTGGGTTTTAACTCCCCCAGATCAAATTGCTCATAGATGAAGGTGGGCAAAAGATTCATGCTAGCACCTAGGTCGAGTAATGCTCGATCAAAAGTGACTCCACCTATGTCACATGAGATTAATGGGGCTTCGGGATCCTTCAATTTTCTTGGCAAATGATTCATTACGACATCACTCACATCCTCAGACAAGCGGACCTTTTGAGTTGCCGCCCTTGGCTCCCTCCTTGGAGTGCAAAGCTCTTTGAAAAACTTTGCATATGTCGGCACATGCTTGATTGCATCTAAAAGTGGAATATTAATATTCACCTGTTTGAATAATTCCACTAACTCTTCTTGTTGTACCTACGGTTTCTTGTGAGCTTTTGGCTTTAGGGCATCAGGAAAAAGGACCTGAGGCACATAGTCTTGGGGTCCTTCATCAAGTTTCGCCTTTCCTTTATCCAACCTCTTCTCTCCACCCTCCGGCTTCTCTATTTCATTAACAATCATGGGCTCCTCTTCCTCATCATTCTCCTCTTGGGTCTCTTAGCCCGAACTATTGCCAACTCCCCTAGCCTGATAAGGGTCATCTAAAATTTTCCCACTCTTGAGGGTAGATATAGCCTTGGCATTCTCAAATTGAGGGCCCATAGTAGGAGGAGGCTAAGGTTGGTTTGGTTGAGGGAGAATAGGAGCTCTTTGGGGGAAGCCTGGAGGTTGGTTCCTAGGATTAGCCACCGGTTGGCTAGGAAGCTGACCTACCTCTCTCCTAACATTTCATGCTGCTAATTGCCCGATCTGACCTTCCAACTTAGCAATAGATTGTTGCTGAGAAAGAATGAGCTGTTAAAGTTGGTCAAATTTTTCATTACAATTGGGCTGTGGAGGTTGCGGAGGAGGTTGGAAGGGAACTTGAACTTGAAAATGATTTGAAGGATATTAATGATGCTGGCTCTGAAAATGTTGAGCAGAATGTTGATAGTACGGGGCCAGAGAATACTGAAAAGGAGGTTGAGAATATTGCTGGAAAGGTGTAGTGGATTGAGAGAAATGTTGGTGAGATTGAGCTTGAAAAGGTTGTTTTTGGAAAGAGGGGTTAGGTTGGGTAGATGAACCTTGTTGGGATTTCCATGAAAAATTCGGGTGATTTCTCCAGCCTGGATTGTAGGTGTTGGAATAAGGATCATAAGGAGGCTTAGAGACACCCTGAGCAGCGAAGATTTGTTCTTGGATGAATGGGGGAAGCTCAACTACAATGGGACAATCAGTTACCACATGATCGGGGCTAGAGCAAAGAGCACAGATCTCGTCATGACTAGGAGCTGAGAATGGTTGAGGTCGAGGGCCTGAAGAAGAAGGTTCATGCCTAGATAGAAATTGATCTAAATTTTGAGCTACGAGATCAACATTCTCTATCTTCTATGTCATCAATTCCATTTTGTTCAATTTCTGAATCAAGACATTGATATCCATCCTGTTCTCACCCTGAACTTGGCTCTTCACTTCATAAAGCCCACCCTTCTTAGCCGGCCCAATCGTTCTCTCATAGGATGAAAGCTAGGCATGACTAATTGAATTTTCACTGAGCATTTCAAATAAATCGTATGCCTCATCTTCGCTCTTACTCATAAAAGCCCCCCCACATGAAGCATCCACCGTTTACCTGTAACTATCAGTCAATCCCTCATAGAATACTTGAACTATTTGCCATCTTGACAAACCATGATGTGGACATTTTCTTAACAAATCTTTCAACCTATCCCATGCCTCATGGATTTGTTCCACAGGATTTTATGAAAATCCAGTTATCGCTCTCCTCATGGTATTGGTTCGCCCTATGGGGTAGAATTTCTTTAAGAATTCCTTTTACATTTATGCCCATGTGTCTATGGGTTTACCCAAGGCTCCTAACCAATATTTGGCTTTATCTTTGAGAGAGAATGGGAAAAGGGTCAACCTGAGAGCATCATCAAAAAATTTTGAGATTTTCACAGTTGAACAAATCTGGAGGAACTCATCCAGATGTCTATAGGGATCTTCATTGGTATTGCCATAGAAAGATGGCAACATTTGAATGGTGCTGGACTTGATTTCATATTGGGCTGCTTGATTTTGAGGTGCTTGGGTATAAAATGAAGGTTGGTATTGATTTGGAAGAAAATATTCATTCATTTGCTTAGGAGTAGCTTGTTGAATTTGTTGATTTTGGTTGTGATCCGACATGAGGTTAGGTTGATGGTGAGTTCTAGAATGCACTAACCTCTCAATCTCTGTAGAGATCTCCTTCCTTGCATAAACTAGGACCAAAGGTGAATTTTTTTTTTGTTTAATGATGCTTTTTTTTTTATTTTTATTTATTTTTTTTGACACACTAAGACGAAAAGAGAGATGAGAATGCTTCTTTTCTTTTTATTATTTTTATTTTCGTTGTGATTTTGTTATTTTTTATGTAAAGATAAACAAGTTATCACACAAATTACCCTAATGACCTAGATGTGCCCTAAACCTACAAATGGGGTTTTACAAAATGATTAAAGTGAAACTTAAGTTCACCCTCAATATTTTCACCGGCCAGGTAAGGGGTGGGGTAGTGAGAGGCTCCCCCTACTTTCGTAGGAACCTAATTATGTCAAATCACTAGCCCGCTTAAGGTGTTTACCGTCCGACCGTCTTGCCTTAGGCACTGATTTTCATAAGAGGGTAAACCCAAATAACACAAGAACCACAGTGTGATCCTAGGGTCAATGTCTACTGACTTTTATTTATGGCGTAGGTCATGCAAATATGTAAGGGAAATGTGGTTTGTGGGCTAAGGAAGGGTGATGAATTCCCCACCTTATGTTTTTTAAAGGTAGTGCCCTTAGAATATTTTGAAATGAAATGCACACCATAATTTCAAACAAGGAGTTCTTATGCAATATGTATGCCAGAATAAGATAAGTAGAATGTACCTTGCCCCTCGCAATCTTCAAAATGCAATGACAGGAATTAAATAAAGAAAAAAATTATATGCTAAATGATGCATGACCTTGATCATGATGGGTGTGCTTTCTATTCTTGGATGAAGTCTTTTATTTTGGTACAAGTTGTTTTTTTTTAGTTAATGAACCTATCTAGCTAGCACAAAAATTTCTTTTGTTTTGATTTTTTTGATTTTTTTTCAATAAGAGATAAATGCAAGAAACTATAAATAATAGAATAACAAAGATATGCAAATTTAGTACAACAAGAAACTTAAAATGGTGTTTTTGTGTTTTCTGATTTTTTTTTATTTTTATAGATTTTTCAAGAATTTTTCAGATTTTTTTTTAAAGATTTTTCAGAAATTAGAAAAACAGAACATGTTCCTACGTTTCTACCCTTTAGCGACGCTTGACTGCTACAGTATCAGGTTTTCAGCGACGCTTTATTTTCTTGGAATTTCAGGTATGATTTTCCTCTTTATTTGATTTTCTGATTTATTTTTTTTCCTGCAAAATAAAAATAGAAAAATTATTATACAAGTATACACATCAAACACAAGAATATCCCAACATTCAAAAATTCCTCTCCCCGGTAATGGCGCCTAAAATTTGATGGCTCGGCACCCATCGTTTAAAAATGCCATGCCACACAAACTTCAAAATTGATAAAACCGCACTCACTCACTTAAATGATTTTGGAAATACGAGTACAGTGGTAAATACAGGTCGATCCCACGAGGAGGAAAAATCTTTATAGATCAAGTTGGAAAATATCCTAATGTTTTGAAAACCAATTTTTATCTTTTGAGTGCGATTAACACTAAAGGAAATTAAATTGCAACTTTGAATAAGAAGAGAAAAGTGAAGGAAATTTTAGCCAATGGATGAAGAACGTCGCCGTTTTGTTGAGTAGTGGACAGCGGATCTAGAGGGGAGGGGTGAATAGATCTGCCCCTCTTTTCGCAATGCAACCCTCTATATAGCTAGATAAGATAAATTGCAACGGAATATAACTAGCTTATCGAAGAACACTATGATTCGCTTGACAAGATGAGCAGGTAATATATTGATTCGAACCTAAGCATGCATCTAGAATGAAACAATCACACAAGCAAATCACAACACAAAGGATTTTAAGGTGGTTCGGACTGAATCCCCAGTCCTACGTCCACCCCTAACCAAATCCAGTGAGGATCCACTAGTGCCACGCACTGAACCGTAAATCGGAAAGACATCCGATTGCCTTCCTACTAACCACAGGTAGGGACGTCAACACCGCAGATCGGACAACTTCCGATTGCCTTCCTACTAACCACCGGTAGGGACGATCTTCAATTTTAATCGTTTGAATGAAATGAAAAAGATAACAAATATGAAATCACTCAAACAAGATATAGAGTATGCTCAAAGAAAGAAGATCTTGTCTGAGTTGCAGAAGCTTGAATCGGATGCTTTGAATGTGTCTTCTTCCTTACGAGATGATCTTCCTTGAATCTCTTCTAGTTGATGAAGAAGACGATGGATGTAGCTTCGATCTTCCTTTTGATCTTCTTGAGTTAATGAAGAAGACGATGGATGTAGCTTCGATCTTCCTTTTGATCTTCTTGAGTTGATGAAGAGGATGAAGAATGCAGTTTAGATCACCTTTGAAAGTCTTGATTGCTTCTTGCTTCCTTGGAGGTTGAGATGGCTTCAGATCTGGAAGCTTCTTCCCATAGTACTGTTCACGGTTACAGTACTTTGAACTCCTCTCCCTTGAACACACCCTTGCAGCCTCCCTTGAACCCCCTTGAAGCATTAGGGTTTCTAACCCCTCATGTGTTGGTTTTATAGACTTTGAATGGTCCTTGGACATCCCCCAGACCAGATCCACAATCCATGGGAGATTGGGTGACTTTGGGGTTAAACAAATGGGTAGAAAGACCTATCCTCGAGCTTGAAACAAAAGTCAACAAAGGAGGCCTCGGGGTTGGCGGTCGATCGAAATTCATGGGTCGGTCGACCAGAACCTATTGGACTTAGAACATTTTGATCCTGGCAAAAATCGGTCGACCGGCCCTATAGTGGCGGTCGACCGAAACCTGTAAAATCTGGAGTTTTTCATCTCTGGGAGAACCGATCGACCGGAAAGGTAGGGGCGGTCGACCGAAACCTGTAAAACGTGGAATTCTTAGGTTCTGACAAATCTGGTCGACCGGCCAAGCTGTGTTGGTCGACCGGAAAGACCTATACCTGTAAAAATGAAGTGTTAGCCTAAGGAAACATGTCCATAAGTCAAGATACTCATGTCCTTATCAATTCCATGTATTTTTGGGTTTGGTTTATGCATTAGATCATTTGAGCATTTCTAAATTTTGTTCCGGGGGCTCCGCCCCCGGAAACTCCCGCAAGGGGCGCTGCCCCCTTGACCGGGCAGGTCGATCCCCACGACCTGACCGGGCAGGTCGATCTGTGTGCGAGGGCGCAATCATTGAGCTTTCACTTTTACCATCTCCACTCCATTCCTTGGCATATCTGTCATGAAAAGAACATCAAGTAGTTTAGTCATATAAGAGTGGTAAAACATCAATGACTTATAGTGTTTAGCCATTATCAAAACCAAGAATATCAAATAACTCAGATGACCATAGGATGATGTCGAATGACCCAAGTGACCACAAGATAACTCAATTGACCACAGGGGCACAACACGTTTCCTCGCCGAGCCTTGGATGAAGATCACTCCGCCGTGAAAGTCGACGCCGTGAGATGACTGGAAGATGACTAACCGCCTTGGGTTGTGTGAAGAATTTGTGAAGAGATGGAGATGGATAGAAATAAGAACAAAGACAAGTTGAAAATACAATAGAATTATATTGAAAATAGGGGGGTTGGAAGGAAGAGAACAACTTAAAATCTAGAGGGAGTTAGAAGAAGTGAAAGAAATGAAAGTTGTAGAGAATGAAAAGGGGAAGAAGTTTGATGAAGACCATAGAGATAGAAAACGAGAGGAAGACAATGAAAAATGTGAAAAATCAAGATCTATCGGTGCAGATGAATAGTAAAAACGTTAAAGATATAACAGTGAAACATTGATTATAACTCACAAACGAAGAAGAATTAGATGAAGTGGTAGAAGATGAAAATCTAGATCGACAAGAGAAGAACAACTTTCATGAAGAACTCAGAGTGAAAAGAGGATTGGAAAGGCTTCCAAATGGAAGAATACTAGAAGGTATCACCTCGGATGAACAGTAATCACATAGAACAGAACTTAGAAAAATGGGAAATAACTTTCAAACTAGAAGGAATTAAGGGAAATGATAGAAAAAGAAATTGGAGAACACTTAAAGATAAACAACTTTCGTGAAGATAGGAAAATGAAATGGAGAGCAGAACAATAAGTAATGGGACTAAGAAAGGACTAAATGCTTAAACAAAACATTCATTATAACAACATCAACTTACAAAGTTTACATCAAAAGCTCTCAAAACAACACCATCTAACTCTCCTATGTAGCTCAACTAAGGCCAACAAGAATGAACTTCAAAAACTCAAAGCAACTCCTTACAACTCTCTTTGCTTCATCACAATAGAAGCCTCTTTTATAGGGTTAACACCACCCCATTCCCTATGTGAACATCTTGACATTTCTTACCCATTTTGTTGAAAAACACAACCCATTGTTCCCATTTTTGACTCAGAATTGTGTGCCACCATGTGTTGCACACTTTTACATTTTTTTCTATTTGTTTCTAGCCTTCTTTCTCTTCCTTTCTCTCTCTTTCTCTCCCTTTCTCTCTCCTCTGGCCGCGTGCGCCGCCCACGTGAGGCGCGTGCGCCGCCCGCGTGAGCCGCCGTGGGTGCGCCGCGGTGCGCCCGCCATTGACGCCCGTAGGGGCGCGTTTACGCGCCTGCGCCACCCCCCTCGTCGCCCGTGCCGCCTGGCGAAGGTGCGGGCGCGCCTTCCAGCACAGAAAAAAAAAACACACACACACACATATTATATATATATATATATTATATTGATATATATATATATGGATATATATATCTTATGGATATATATAATATATATAGCGTATAACAGCTATTTATTTTCTATTTATTTTCTCTTTTTTTTCTCTTTTTTTTCTTTTCTTTTTGAACAAATCCATGGGCTTTTGGACCATTTCAACATACATGTATTGTTTTATTTTTTTTATTTTTTTTATATTTATTTCTTGTCGCTTCCCCCGTACCGAGTGCCTGCATAAATAAGTAAATATCGTTATTAAAATTATTTAATTCCATAAAATTAAATATTTGACTCTAACTTAAAAGTAAGTGTGATACGTGCATATTTATTATTATTAAAGCTCATAACAAATGTGTATAACATGAATTAATATGTAAAAATACACACTTATCAATCCCCCGTGGTGCGACTATAGATAAGGATATCATCGAAGTACACTACCACAAAGACTCCAATGAATGGTCGAAGGACTTGAGTCATGAGTCGCATGAAGGTGCTAGGGGCATTGGTCAACCCAAAGGGCATAACCAACCACTCATATAGACCATCCTTGGTCTTGAATGCGGTCTTCCACTCATCACCTGGCCTAATCCTCACCTGATGGTAGCCACTCTTAAGATCAATATTCGAGAAGATAGTGGCACCAGCCATCATGTCTAGCCTGTCATCTAGGCAGGGAATAGGGAACCTGTACTTCACGGTGATTTTGTTGATGGCACGGCTATCAATGCACATTCTCCACGTGCCATCCTGCTTCGGGGCGAGTAATGCGGGAGTAGCACATGGACTCATCCTGTCTCGAACAGACCCTCTCTGCATCAACTCATCGACCTGCCGTTTTAGCTCGGCATGTTCCGTGGGACTCAAGCGATAATGAGGAAGATTGGGCAATGAGGAGCCCGGAATCAGGTCGATAGCATGCTGAATATCCCGCATGGGTGGGAGTCTCTCGGGAAGCTCCTCGGGAAAAATATCAGCGAACTCCTGCAGAATAGGAATGACATCAGGTGGGAGTTCACCCTCGGAGTTCGGCTCCACCTCTCGGACCGTAATAGCAAATACAGGGCAGCCCCGACTAGCCTCCCGCTCCATTTCTCGGGAGCTAATCATCATCAACCTCCTAGTCGAGGGCTCACCTGGGCCAGATGTAACGGTCATAGCCCAAGCTGGGGATGGGGTACTGGGCCCGGGGACGGAAGGCTCCGGAGTACTAGGGCCAGTATGACCCCTAACTGATGGGCTCTTGGGCTGATGGGGGTGGAGAGTAATCTGTTGGCCAGCATGGTCGAAGGGACAGGTGTTCGACCGGCCATGCAGTGTGGCATCCCGATCAAATAACCACGGCCTACCAAGAATAATGCTGCCCACCTCCATGGGGAGGACATCACACCAGATATCGTCACGATAGGCACGGAACTACAGTGGGAGCAGACACCGCAGCCTGATCGGAATGGAGTTGGAATCCACCCATGATACTCGATACGGGTAAGGATGATCCACAAGTGTAAGACCAAGACTGGAGACAGTGCCCGTGGAGATTGCATTGATGCAACTCCCACTATCGATGATCACCTTACAAACTTGCTTGCCCAGCCTACAGAATGTATGAAAGATAGTGGTCTGTCGCCAGTCATCACTGGCCTGTGGCTGGGTGAGAATACACCTGACGACTCCCAAGTGGGTATCGTCCGGATGCTGGGCATCCTGGCCATTACCTTCGGCCTCATAGTACTCGTCAGCTAGCTCCGAATCTGCTTCATAGCTGACTAACTTGAGGTCCGTAGGGGTGGTATCCTCGACCTATGTGTCCCCAATGACAAGAGACTGGTGGGTGGGACACTGGTTGGCAAAATGGCCAAACCCATTGCAGCGATAACACTGCTGCCGTGATCCACTAGGCTCCCCAATCAAGGGTCCTTTCCCCTTATCCTCTCGACGGATAGAAGGTGAAGGCAACAAAGGACAGGCAGTAGGTGCGGGTGCCGGTGGACGGGCTGTGGGTGCCGTAAGATGTTGGGGACAAGGAACGTCCCTCGGGGGTGGAGGGCGAGGCCTAGGAGCGAAAGGCTCGGGACGAGTGGGCTCCTGAGGTTGGGCCATGGGGGCCCATGGATATGTGCCAGAAGAGCCACGGGGCTCGACACTACGGAGGGGAAAGGAACCCAACTGATGGGGAGACTCGAACTCAGCCTCGAATTGCTCCAATTCGAGAGCAACCTAATACGCTTGTTCCAAAGTGGTCGCATTGCGGTGAAAAAGTTCGTATTGATAGTTTGGCCGCAGATCTCTCCAAAAGCGTGATATGGTCATGGTGCTCTCTTCCGAAACTCCACACCGCAAATAATACTCATCAAACTCAGTGGTGTACTCGGTCACGAATCGGTTCCCTTGGGAGAGACTTTGCCATTTGTCTATGAGATGTTGGCGGTATGAGACAGGAAGGTACTTCTCCCTCAATTTCATTTTCATGTCATCCCAAGTGCCGATCGGGGGTTGACGTCGCTGATTTAGCAGGCTCTCCACATTGGTCCAATAAGTTTGGGCCTGCCCATGCAGCTTCATCTTCGCGTACCGAACTCTTCGGTGGTCTGTCATCTCAAACCACTCGAATTACCAGTCCATGCCGGCCTCCCAATCTAAATATACCTTCGGCTCCAAGGGCCCGTTAAAAGTGGGAGGGTTTACACGCACGCCCCTAAGAATGTGGTCGTCATCATCGTCATCATGATTCCCTCATTGATTACGACGACCATTTCCCCCTTGCTCATTATCAGATGCATAGTCAGCCACCTCATGCACCTGCTGCCTCCCAACATCTACCGCCTGAGCTCTTGGCGCAGCAGGTTGCTGGGCCGGCTCTTGTTGACCATTGGTCGGCGCGGGTTGCGCCGCCGCTGGGGCCCTCTCGAGGACAACAATCCTCCCTACAGGACCCTGGATGGATTGGTCCGAAGATTCAGCCCGATCCTCAAGGGCTTTCGTCCTCCCTTCTAGACACGTCCTTACGCCATCTAGACGCATACTAAGGCCATCCATTCGTGTGTCAAGATGATCCATAATGGCTCGGAACATCTCAGTCGTCGAGGACTCATCGGAGCTACGGGCTCGGGAATCCGCCATAGGTGGTGGTGGCGAGTATTGGGTACCTCGATGGGTGGGCATGCAAAGACACACGAACTAGGAGACACAAACTGATGCAAACACCGACTAATGCACCTAGACCTAAACTAATATCCGGTACGTGGCGGAGTTAATCGATCCGAAGATCACTCCCGTAAGTGTGCAGCCTTCCCGATAGGCGTAGCCTAACGTTCGGACAACACCTTTTAATATACCGAATTATCAGGATGAAATGTAATTTTAAAAACACTTTTTTTTGTTTTGAAAATAATGATGATCCTAGACTCGACTTAGACCATGCAAGACTTATGCAACGACTACCCTAGACTCGACTCGGTCTGATACCAAACTGATGCGGGACAGACACGGGGACCGACTCTAAGTGGTATGGACCTCGGACTCTAAATGCATACATGACCAGCACTAGGCCTGACACTAAGAGCTCCTATGGGCTATACGTCGCTAACAGAAACGCAAGCTCACTCGTCGTCCCAAGCGAGGGAAACGCGGATCGTGCGTGGTTGAGAAATCGGCAGAGTTAAGGGTAGTCCGACTCACTTCCGTGCTCGGATCGAGCCATGCGACATGTCACTCTCTCGCTCACAGCGGTGACATGGACTCATAGGCTAGAATCCTACTCTCTCACAGCGGCATACAACCATATACTAGCTAAGCAAAGTAATGCCAAGAAGTTACGATCGTACCTCCACGCACCCGGCGTGGGGAAGACAACCCTGGCCAAAACTGGACTCCCGGTTAACAAAGTTTTACTGTGGTACAACAATTTGACCAACTCCACGCAGGGAGGTAAAAGGTCACATGTGGGGCCCGGGAGTCACGCGAATTGGGTTAACGGGTAGCATCTTGATGTCTCTCCGTCGGTGCCGAATCCGCGTTTTCGTGCTGTTCGGACGGCGCGATCTACAGGTTCGTGGGGCCCACGGATCGCTCTATCCTCCGGGTCTGATGGGGTGGGTCCCGCTGTGATGGAGACCCCTGGTGACGTACCTCCCTGGAAGGCGGTCGGGCGGGAACGCCGGTCGGAGGCCGATCTGCTCCGATCTCCAAGCTTTGGAGTTGCTGCCCACGGACTGGTTGCTTCTATTTTTAGGCACGCGATCCGGCGAGATCGGCTGCTGCGATCACTCCTGACGTCAGATCGATGAACAAGAGGTATCGTTGGAAAGCTCTCTCAAAGTCCTTCGACCCTGTGAGATTCAGAAAAATTCACCGGAGCTGTGCTTCTGATGGATGATTTTAGAACCGGCCTACTCTCAGTTTCAGATCTGACTAGGTAGAAACTAAGTTTCCTGAGAGTTGGTGTTGACCGCAGGGCAAACCTTCGAATCAGATCTTGAGTTCTTCATGAAGATTGTAGAGGGGAGAGAGAGGAAAATGGAAATATTTCTTATGACTGATTTGGTGGAGGTTTAGATGGGGAAAGCTATTTTATACTGGCAGGTGGTCGGATCTGGACAGAAGCAGACAGAACTAAAGGGGATCTGAACATGCTTTTTAGAAAGTAGGTGGAGGCCTTTTGAAATTCCAAAAAAATGCGTGGGTGGAGGGGATGGTGGGTAGAACCTCCAGTAATTTTGGAGGTTCCATAAAAAATAAAAAGGTGGGTCGAAGATGGGAAGATCAGGGTTGCTGTCACAGTAGATAGAAACCTGGCAGATCTAGAAGGAAAAGATGGACAAAAATGGAAAAATGGAAATCAGAATCTGAAGGTCAAACCAAATTTTATGGAATGTGGGTTGGATCCCTAGAACTCACCCTAAAATTTTGGCACTCGGAAGATCTCGGATCTGAGAGTTAAAATTCGTGGAAGGGGCTGCTATTGGATGAAGACAGAACTCCGATAAGGTGGCGGTGGCGGTGCGACGGCGGCTCGATGGCGGCGGCGGCGATAGATCTGAGCTTCCCACTTAGAAGAGACTTGAAGGAGAGGCTTCACACCTCTGGAAGCAGCCTTCACAGCTGCAAGGAGGGGGAGGAGAGAGGGGAGGTGCGCACCATGCTATGGAGCTCCAAAGAAATTCTAAATTTTTATGGCATTAATTTTCATCAAATGAAAATACAAGGAATATATATGAAATACAAAAAGACTTCAACTATCCCTAGATCTAGGGTTGGGGAGGGGTAAAAGAGGGAGTTCAAATTTATTTCTCCCATGTGATTTGGAATCAAATAAAATAAAAATTCAAACTTATTAAATTATAATATACAAGGGGCGCCCCCTTGACTTCCTAGGCTCCACTTTGGACTTTTTGAAACACATGTCCCCCCCCTGGTCCACTTTTCTAGAAGCCCACTATTGGAAGGTTGACTGACTCCACATGGGCCCTAGAGATGAGATGGATCAATGAGGAAGAGGTAGGGCCCGCGGGACGCGGGTGGTCTCAGATTACACATAAACCCTTCTTACAATCCAAATTACAATCCGAATAAAACACACATTACACATAAACAAAGTCCCAATAAACTATAAATATCGAGACTCAGGGGGGAGTCTCCAAGCTGTCTCCGAGCCAGATGGAAGCCGTTGTAGCCCGCGTGGTGCTCCGCGTACGGTACCGATGGCTCGCCGACTCGTGCCGCTCATGTGCTCTGGTGTCCGCACCATTTCCTGACTCCTCAGGGCGGAGTTTTGTACAACTCTTGTGCCCTCATGAAATCCCTGACAAACAACGAAGCTGAGAATGAAGCTCTACTCATTGGGCTCCATATGGCTCTCCACATGGGCATTAAATGTCTCAAAGCCTACGGGGACTCCCAGCTGATAGTCCGGTAGGTCCTCGGCATCTATGACGTGCGGAAGCCAGAGTTGGTTCCGTACCATACAGCGATCACCAGATTAACCCAAACGTTCTATTTCTTCGAAATAGATCATATCCTTAGAAGCAGCAATGCTTAGGCGGATGCCTTAGCAAAATTGGCTGTGGCCATCAACCTCCCGCCCGAGGGCGAGGTCGACATCGTCATCAAACACAGAAGGCTGATGCCGAGCTCACTCGAAAATAACACCGGCCTCACCATTTACGAGGTCCACGACCTTGACCAGAGCACGCCTCCAGAAGAGGAGGATTGGTGTGTGCCCATTATCAAATTCAAGAAAGGGTGGCTCCCTCCTGACCGAGCTCAAAGGGTCCAGCTACTCTGTCGAGCAACCTCTTACGAGTTGATCGGCGACTACCTGTATCGACTCGTCCAAGAGAAGGACATGTCTTGTGATATCCCGGACCTTTCGGATCCTTCTTCATGGGTCCCAGATCTGGTTTCTCGGAGTCTCAGGCTCTGTTGTGTTTAAAATTTCATTTCGGACATCTTCCGTGTTCGGATCGGTGCGATCCGAAGTTGTTTCGGAGGCCCGGAAGCGTTCCGCGGCTTTTCCGCCTGTGTTTTCCAATTCCCAGTGTGTATTTTGGTAATTCCTTCGGAACCTCGCTGTGGGTGAACCGGGTTGTTCACCTTGGCAAGAGTGGTACCGTTGCGATCGGAGCATTCTGAGGATCGCGAAAATGTAATTTTCTATTTTTTAGTAATTTCTGGAATTTCCAGATTTTCTTATAAATACCCCCCTTTTTCTCTCTCTTCCCCACCCTCTTCTTCTTCTTCTTACTCCTTTCTCCCCCACCGTCTGACGCCCTCTCTCCCTCTCTTCTTCGTCCGACGAGACCGCGGCTAGCCCCTCTGGCTACGGACGGCTGTGGGCGACGGCGTGGTGACGACGACGACGGTGAGGTGATCGTGGAGGCGTACGTGAACCGTGGGAGCTCAAGGAAGAACGATGGTTTTCGAGCATTCTTTGCAATTCGTGGTTGATCCGGCGCATCTCGGGATGCAATTGAGGTTGGGTGACATTCTCTAGCCTCTAGCCTTCCTTTCTCGCGATTTGTTGGCCGAGGGGAGGCCGAGAGACGGGATTTCTTGCGGGTTTGGGGTTTTCCATGATTTGGGGAGAGCTCACCCGATCTATGGATTTGATGCATGATCTAACGTTTTGTTGGCCTAGAATCATGCTAAGGGTCCCCAGGGGTCTTACCCTTTGATTTCCCCCTCTCCGGTGGAGGCATGGGGGCGTGGCCAATTTTTTTGGGGTGTTTCCTGCCGCTTCACCCTCGGGCGGGTGTGACGGTCCTTCCAATGACCGTCACACTATGTAACGCACCCAGATGGGTGCGTTACAGCCCTGAGTGCAGCCAAGTGGGGTCTATGGGCTGTGACGGTCCCACGATAGACCACCACAGTGCTGTGACGCACCTAGGTTGGACCGTCAGGGGCGTTCGACCGTTGGCTGCCGACCGTTAGTTTTTGACCGTTGGGGGTCAAGGCATGTGACGCACCTGGCTTGGCGCGTCACAGCCATGTGACGCCCCTATGTGGGTACATTAGAGCAGACGCATTCCCACATTGTGATGCACCAGGGTTGGTCCGTTACACATTGTGACGCACCGAGTGGCACGCGTCACAGCTGTTCTCTGTTGTCTTGTTACGCACCAGGGTAGGCACGTCACAGACTGTAACGCACCATGGTAGGTACGTTACGCCCTATTTTACAACGAGCGTGTAACGCCCCTGCGTTGGGCCGTCAGGTGTTTGTGACGGTCCTGCCTAGACCGTCAGAGCCTGTGACGCGTCTAGGGTAGACCGTCAGGCTCTGGGTTGCCCCGGGTAGTTTACAACGCCGTTTCTGTTCTGACCGTGGTCACCGTGCGACGGTGCTGGTACGTGGGGCGGTCCCCGTACGTTGTCGGAAGCGGATGTTATTTTCTGTTGACTTGAGAGTCTACCCCGTAGTGACCCTCCACTAGTCGTAGCCTGCTTACACGCATGTGGTCCCACCAGGGAGTGGTGGAGAGGCTACCCTGAGGATGGTTTTAGACTGGTTTCCATCGGGCCCCTCGTCGGTAGCCAGAGTCCGGCTCTAGGGGAAAACCAGTTAGAGGCCAGACCTAGGACGTACGGTCTGTGTGTGCACACGTGGTTGGGGGCGGTTGGACCCACGCTGATGGGTGTGACCCCAGCTAGTCACTCGTTTGTGGTTACTTGTTCGGTGTTCGTGCCTTTGGTAGTAGCTACCACGTCAGGCAGTTCACCTGCGGTGCGGTGTAAGACGTCAGGGGACGCTATCGACTGTGCTTCTAGTGGGAGGTACTCCTGTCGAGTCGGGAGTGTCAGATTGTCAGTCCTTGCGACTTCGACCTTCAGATTTTGTCATGTTGACCGTGGCACTCCGGTTGTTTCACCGTGGCATGTGTGTCAATTTTCGTGCCGTGGGAGCGGTGTTTTGTAGGTTGCAGGGCTTTCTTTTCTGAGGTACTCGCTTATTGCTAGCGTAGCGGTTTTCTCCGTTTGCGAGGTAGGGTCCGAGTGATTCCTACTGAGTCTTGTTCTGAGACTCATTCCCTAGTTGTTTTCACCGTGTTTCAGGTGAGTTGCGGCCTCAGGGGGGTGCGTCTGAGGCTCAGCTTTGTTCAGGTGCCCAGCGTTAGTGCCAGAGGTCAGAGCCGAGGTATGCCCCGTGTAGCTGTACTTTTCTTTCTTGTCTCTGTACTAGTTGTGGACTACTGCTGTTGTTAGTTTTATATCTCGTGGACCATGTATCAAGTGAACTGTTAATTTATTTCCTGCTTCTTAATATAACTGTTCATTTCTGTAATTATTTGTGATACTTGTGTAGTCTCCACACCATTCCTTTAACCCTTCCGAGTCTTTAGGCTCGAGGGTGGCGGTACGAGTCTCGGGTTATCGGGCCTTCCCGGTAATCGAATTCTCGGGTCGTTACAGCTGGTATCAGAGCAGGGGTTGTGGGATTATACGAGAATCATAAGTGATTGTAGTGGTCCACTAGTCCACAGTGATGATGTACGGTTGACGCTGGCATCGGGCATCATGCATCGTGCATTTTTCTTGGCGTTGTTGTTTCCGTGTTTTTTGTCTTTTGCTTCAGGAGCGAGCATGGAGCCGAGGCGGAGCACTCGCTCTCAGCAGGGGCAGTCGGCTGGAGGTCAGGAGATCCAGTAGGAGCAGGAGGAGCAGAGTAGAGTGCCACCTGCGGCCACTAACGCAGTGGATACTGCGAGATTTATGGGGGCCGAGGATTTCTTCCATGGCATGTACCAGCTTATGTCTCAGTAGTTCGGCAGAGAGGCTGGTGAGGGCTCGTCGACAAGGGGTGGGCCAGGCTGAGTAGTGAGGGATTTCATGCAGTTTCATCCACCTTACTACGGCGGTCAGCCAGACCCTGATTTGGCTCGGAGTTGGCTCGACGATATGGAGTGGGTGTTCAGTTCCGCGCGGAGTATTGCGGAGGATAGAGTGATGTTGGCCTCCAATCAGTTGGAGGGTACGGCTCGGGAGTGGTGGTCTTCCGAGTGGAAGACGTCTTTCCAGCTTCGTCCACTTGAGCAGATTGTGTGGGACAACTTTGTCAGTGCTTTCGAGCATACCTACTGCCCAGAGTTTATTGCTACGCAGCGGATGCGTCAGTTTCTAGAGCTGGTTCAGGGTGACATGTCCGTGTTGCAGTACAGGGCCCGATTTGTTGAGCTGGGTCGGTATGCATCCCATATCATGGAGCATGAGAGGGTGAAGACCGTATAGTTCGTTCAGGGCTTGAGGCAGGAGTTGAGACACCATTTGATCGCGAACGCTGCCACTGATCTGGAGACAGCGTCTCATGTCGCGGCTTCCTTGGAGATGGATATGTAGAGGACTCGAGGATCGATTAGCCAGGGGTAGTCTTTGTTAGGTCACAGCCAGCCGTCGGCTACCCAGCAGCAGGGTTCTTTCCAGCATACGTCGGGTGGTTCAGGAGCGCCGGCGCCGACAGCGTCAGTGACAGGATCTGTGTCCTTCGGCTCGAAGGTCAAGAAGTTCTTCAGGAAGACTTTTCGAAAGAAGAAGAAGGGAGGCCGTGAGCAGCAGGCGTCATCGGGCAGTGTACAACAGCCGGTTCCTTTTCAGCGTCAGGGATCAGTAGGTGGATCACGAGGACCGTGCCCGCGGTGTAGCGAGTTCCACCCAGGCAGGTAGTGCACGGTGTCGATAGTTTATTTCCGGTATGACCATCCAGGACATATGGCGCGTGACTATCCTCAGAGGTAGCAGCAGTAGTTTCCTCAGCAGCAGCAGGTTCCCCAGCAGCAGAGGCAGCAGCAGCAGCAGTAGGGACAGTATCCGCCGCTATCCAGGTCAGCTAGCGTGGGAGGCAGGCAGAGAGCTCGAGGCCAGATCATGCACATGACCAGGGCAGAGGCAGTGGCGTCGCAGCTCGTGGAAGGTACCATTCAGATTTTGGGTTGTACGGCTTGAGTTTTGTTTGATTCTGGCGCGTCTCACTCGTTTATTTCGGAGGATTTCGCGCTGAGTATTGAGGAGCCGGTGACCCAGTTGTCTTGCGATTTGGCAGTAGAGTTACCTTCGGGTAATTTTATGATCACTCCGTATTGCTTCGATGAGGTTCCTGTGTGGGTGGAAGGGCGGAGTTTGCCAGCTAGGTTTTATACGTTGCCGCTTCAGGACTTTGATGTGATTTTAGGCATGGATTGGCTCGAGGCACATCATGCGTTGGTGGATTGCTGCTCGAAGAGGGTTTATTTCCGACGACTTCACGGACCCACCTTCTATTTCCAAGGTATCAGGTCATCCTCTTCCCGCTTTCTTATTTCTACGATTCGAGCTCGTCGGTTGCTTGATGCGGGTTGTCAGGGTTTTCTCGCCTCCGTGGTTGTGACTAACCGGATGGAGCCGGATGTTGAGGACATTCCAGTGGTGTGCGAGTTTCCTGATATTTTTTCGGGGGACTTACCTAGGTTGCCTCCCCAGCGGGAGATTGACTTCATGATCGAGGTTGTGCCTGATACGGGACCTTTGGCGAAGGCTCCCTACCGTATGGCCCCCGTCGAGTTGAGGGAGTTGAGGGCGCAATTGCAGGAGCTGCTGCCCAAGGGGTATATTCGCCCTAGCTTTCCCCCTTGGGGTGCGCCCTTGTTGTTTGTGAAGAAGAAGGACGATAGCTTGCGGTTGTGCATTGACTACCAGCAACTGAATGAGGTGACCATTAAGAACAAGTATCCGTTGTCACGGATTGATGATTTGTTCGACCAACTTTAGTCTGCGCGAGTGTTCTCACGGACTGATTTACGGTCCGGTTACTATCAGCTGAGGATTCGCGAGTCCAACGTGGAGAAGACTACGTTCAGTACGAGGTACGGGCATTATGAGTTCTTGGTGATGCCGTTCGGGCTCACCAATACCCCCGCAGCCTTCATGGACTTGATGCAGAGGGTGTTTCGTCCGTATTTGGACCAGTTTGTGGTCATATTTATGGACGACATCCTTGTTTATTCACGGTCTACCGAGGAGCATGTGTATCATTAGGGTGTTGTGCTTCAGACGTTGCGAGATCACCAGTTGTATGCGAAGCTCAGTAAATGCGAATTCTGGCTTCGTGAGGTGCACTTTTTGGGGCACGTGATTTCTGCTGATGACATTTCCGTGGACCCCGCCAAGGTCAAGGCAGTAATGTAGTGGCCGAGGCCGAGGTTTGTGATGGAGATCCGGAGTTTCTTGGGGCTTGCGGGCTATTATCGGTGGTTTATCCAGGATTTTTCTCGCATTGCGGCCCCGATGACTAGACTCACGCGGAAGGACGTGCCTTTCGTCGGGTATGAGGAGTGTGAGTAGAGTTTCAGAGAACTGAAGAGGTTGCTCACCTCGACTCCGATGTTGGTTTTGCCTTCTGGATCGGGAGGCTTTGTGGTGTGTACAGATCCTTCCGGGGTCAGATTGGGTGTTGTGCTGATGCAGCACGGTAGAGTGGTGGCTTATGCATCTCGGCAGCTGAAGCGCCACAAGGAGAATTACCCTACCCATGACCTAGAGTTGGTAGCTGTGATCTTCGCGCTGAAGATCTGGAGGCATTATCTGTATGGTGAGAGGTTCGAGGTGTTCACTGACCATCAGAGTTTGCGATATGTGTTCACACAGAGGGACCTTAACTTCAGGCAGAGGCGATGGATGGAGTTTATGAAGGATTATGAATTCACCCTGTCTTATCAGCCGGGCAGGATGAATGTCGTTGCCGATGCCTTGAGTCGGAAGGTCACGGTAAGTGCCTTGATGTTGAGGAAGTGGAGGTTCTTGGAACAAGTGCCTGAAGTTTCATTCAGGCTCAAGATTTCCCAGGAGCCCGGGTTGGCAGTGCTTGCGAGTCTGACTGTCACGCCTGCTATCCGTCGTCAGGTGACAGAGGCTCAGCATGCGGACCCTGAGTTGCCTCGGATATTGGCTTGGGCTGATGTGGAGCTCAGCGAGGACGGTGCCATGAGGTTTCGTGGTAGGCTATACGTCCCAGCTGAGGAGTTAGTTCGTCGTGCGGTGTTGCGCGAGGCTCATGGGAGCAGCTACACTGTACACCCTGGTGCGACGAAGATGTATCGGAACTTGCGGAGGCAATTCTGGTGGCCTGGCATGAAGAGAGATGTCGCCGCGTTTGTGGCCAGGTGCCTGACCTGTCAGCAGGTGAAGGCGGAGCATCAACGACCAGGAGGTACTCTCCAGCCCTTAGATGTTCCTGCGTGGAAGTGGGACCACGTGACCATGGATTTCGTGGTGGGATTGCAGAGGACTCCGAGTGGTCAGGATAGTATTTGGTTGCTGGTGGATAGGCTGACGAAGGTGACTCGGTTGTTATCGGTCAAAGTCAGCTGGAGCGTGTCCAGGTTGGCTCGTCTCTATGTGGAGTGGATCGTTCCGTTGCATGGGATTTCCATTTCCATCGTATCGGATCAGGATCCGCGCTTCACTTCTGGATTCTAGAGGAGTTTCCAACGAGCGCTTGGCATGGATTTAGCTTTTAGCTCGGTGTATCATCCTTAGTCAGATGGTTAGTCAGAGAGGACCATTCAGACTTTGGAGGATATGCTGAGATCCTGCTGCCTGGAGTGGCAGGGGAGTTGGATTCACCACCTACCATTGGTGGAGTTTGCCTATAACAACAGCTATCATTCGAGCATCGGCATGGCTCCTTATGAGGCTTTCTATGGGCGTCCGTGTCGTACTCCACTTGATTGGTTTTAGGTCGGTGAGCATGTTTTGACGGGACCAAAGCTGGTGTAGAAATGTGTGGAGGTTGTGCACCTGGTCCGTCGGAACATGTTGGCAGCCCAGAGTCGGCAGAAGAGCTATGCTGACCGTAGGCGGCGGCCCCTCGAGTTCGCCGTGGGTGATCACGTGTTCTTGAGAGTTTCTCCGATGAAGGGGGTGATGCGCTTTTGACTGTGTGGGAAGCTGAGTCCCAGATATATTAGTCCTTTTGTGATTGTGGAGCGCATCGGTGATGTTGCTTAACAGTTGCAGTTACCCCCTGAGTTGGCGTCGGTGCAAGACGTGTTCCACGTCTCGATGTTGCGGAAGTATATGCCCGATGACTCTCATGTGCTCGAGGATTTTGTTTGGCCCGAGGTGACTCCAGATCTTTCTCTCCCAGAGTTTCCAATCCGTGTAGAGGATAGGCGAGAGCAGCGCCTGCTAAACAAGGTCATCCCCTTGGTTAAGGTGGTGTGGCAGCGACACTCTGGTGGTGAGGCTTCTTGGGAGCGTGAGGATGAGATGCGTCAGCAGTTCCCTTACTTATTTGAGTGAGTCTTCCTCTTCTTTTCCCTTGGGTTGTTCTCAATTTCGAGGATGAAATTCCTTAAGGGGGGAGGGCTGTAATATTCTGGAGCTTTCGGATCCTTCTTCATGGGTCCCGGATCTGGTTTCTTGGAGTGTCCGGCTCCGTTGTGTCCAGAATTTTATTTCGGACATCTTCCGTGTTCGGATCGGTGCGATCCGGAGTTGTTTCGGAGGCCCGAAGCGTTCCACGGTTTTTTGCGTGTGTTTTCCGATTCCCGATGTGTGTTTTGGTAATTCCTTCGGAACCTCGCTGCGGGTGAACCGGGTTGTTCACCTAGGCTAGAGTGGTACCATTGTAATCGGTATGTTCCGAGGATCGCGGAAATGTAATTTTATATTTTTTGGTATTTTTTGGAATTTCTAGATTTTCCTATAAATACCCCCCTTTTTCTCTCTCTTCCCCACCCTCTTCTTCTTCTTCTTCCTCCTTTCTCCCCCACCGTGTGACGCCCTCTCTCCCTCTCTTCTTCGTCCGGCGAGACCGCGGTGAGCCCCTCCGGCTGCAGACGGCTGTGGGCGACGGCGTGCTGACGACGGCGACGGTGAGATGATCGTGGAGGCGTATGTGAACCGTGGGAGCTCAATGAAGAACGAGGGTTTTCGAGTATTCTTTGTGATTCGTGGTTGATCCGACGCGTCTCGGGACGCAATTGAGGTAGGGTGACGTTCCCTAGCCGCTAGCCTTCCTTTCCCGTGATTTGTAGGCCGAGGGGAGGCCGAGAGACGGGATTTCTTACGGGTTTGGGGTTTTCCATGATTTGGGGAGAGCTCGCCCGATCTATGGATTTGATGCATGATCTCACGTTTTGTTGGCCTAGAATCATGCTAAGGGTCCCTAGGGGTCTTCCCCTTAGATTTCCCCCTCTCCGGTGGAGGCATGGGGGCGTGGCCAATTTTTTTGGGGCGTTTCCCGCCGTTTCTCCCTCGGGCGGGTGTGACGGTCCTTCCAGTGACCGTCACACTATGTAACGTGCCTAGATGGGTGCGTTATAGCCCTGAGTGCAGCCAAGTGGGGTCTGTGGGCTGTGACGGTGCCACGATAGACCGCCACAGTGATGTGACGCACCTAGGTTGGACCGTCAGGGGCGTTCATCCGTTGGCTGCCGACCATTGGTTTTTGAGCGTTGGGGGTCAAGGCATGTGACGCACCTGGCTTGGCGCATCACAGCCATGTGACGCCCCTACATGGGTGCGTTAGAGCAGACGCATTCCCACGTTGTGACGCACCAGGGTTGGTCCGTTACACGCTGTGACGTACCGAGTGGCACGCGTCACAGCTGTTCTCTGTTGTCTTGTGACGCACCAGGGTAGGCCCGTCACAGACTATAACGCACCATGGTAGGTGCGTTACGCCCTGTTTTGCACCGAGCGTATGACACCCCTGCATTGGGCCGTCAGGTGTTTGTGACGGTCCTGCCTAGACCGTCAGAGCCTGTGACGCGTCTAGGGTAGACCGTCAGGCTCTGGGTTGCCCCGGGTAGTTTGCAACCCCGTTTCTGTTCCGACCGTGGTCACCGTGCGACGGTGCTGGTACGTGGGGCGGTCCCCGTACGTTATCGGATGCGGACGTTGTTTTTCGTTGACTTCAGAGTCTGCTCCATAGTGACCCTCCACTAGTCGTAGCCTGCTTACACGCATGTGGTCCCACTAGGGAGTGGTGGAGAGACTACCCCGAGGATGGTTTTAGACTGGTTTCCGTCGGGCCCCTCGTCGGTAGCAAGAGTCTGGCTCCAGGGGAAAACCAGTTAGAGGCCAGACCTAGGACGTACGGTATGTGTGTGCACACGTGGTTGGGGGCGGTTGGACCCACACTGACGGGCGTTACCCCAGCTAGTCACTCGTTTGTGGTTACTTGTTCGGTGTTCGTGCCTTTGGTAGTAGCTACCACGTCAGGTAGTTCACCTGCGGTACGGTGTAAGATGTCAGGGGATGCTACCGGCTGTGCTTCTAGTGGGAGGTACTCCTGTCGAGGTGGGAGTGTCAGACTGTCAGTCCTTGCGACTTCGACCTTCGGGTTTTGTCGTGTTGACCGTGTCGCTCCTGTCGTTTCACCGTGGCACATGTGTCAGTTTTCGTGCCGTGGGAGCGGTGTTTTGTAGATTGCAGGGCTTTCTTTTCTGAGGTACTCGCTTACTACTAGCGTAGCTGTTTTCTCCGTTTGCGAGGTAGGGTACGAGTGATCCCTACTGAGTCTTGTTCCGAGACTCATTCCCTACTTGTTTTCACCGTGTTTCAGGTGTGTCGCGGCCTTAGGGGAGCGCGTCTGAGGCTCAGTGTGGTTCAGGTGCCCGGCGTTAGTGCCAGAGGTCAGAGCCGGGGTATGCCTTGTGTAGCTGTACTTTTCTTTCTTGTCTCTGTACTAGTTGTGGACTACTGCTGTTGTTATTTTTATATCTCGTGGACCATGTATCAAGTGAACTGTTAATTTATTTCCTGCTTCTTAATATAATTGTTCATTTCTACAATTATTTGTGATACTTGTGTAGTCTCCACACCATTCCTTTAACCCTTCCGAGTCTTCGGGCTCGAGGGTGGCGGTACGAGTCTCGGGTTATCGGGCCTTCCCGGTAACCGGATTCTCGGGTCATTACAAGTCTATTTATCTGAGATGTGTCTCTCTTGCAAAGGCTCAAGCCGTCATGCAGGAGGTCCACTCCGGGTTGTGCGGCGTGCACCAGCCCGGAGACCAAATGAAGCACAATATCAAGCTCAAGGGTTTCTATTGGCCAACCATCTACGCGGATTGCATCCAGTACGCCTGTACGTGCCATCAATGCCAAGCCTTTGGCCCAGTACCCAGAAGACCTCTTAATCCATTGCATCCTACAGCCCCCACCTAGCCAGTTGTCGAGTGGGGCATGGACATCGCGGGGCCTTTCCCACCATCTTCTAAGGGCCAAAAATACATTCTGGCCGCCACCGATTTCTTCTCTCGATGGGCGGAGGCCCTACCCTTGCGAGAGGTCACCGGGGAAATCGTTGCTAGATTCGTCCGGCACAACATCATATACCGATTTGGTACTCCCAGCCGCATAGTGTTCGACAACGGGACACCATTCAAGAATAAGGATGTATACCAGCTAGCGTCCAAATTCCACATCGACTAGAGAACCTCTTTGGTCTACAACCCCCAGGCTAACGGTTTGGCGGAAGCCTTCAACAAGACCCTCTGCAAGCTCCTGGCTAAGATCGTTAGCCACCGGAAATGCGATTGGGGTGAGAAGGTCTTCGAAGCATTATGGGCCTATCGAACGGTCTACAAAACCCCCACGGGGTGCTCGCCATTTTCCCTTACTTACGTGACGGAAGTAGTTATCCCCATCGAAGTCCAGTTAGCTTCTTACCGTGTGGCGATCCACACCGGCCTTGCCGGCCCTGACGAAAGTGAGTACCATAGAAGGCTAGAAGAGCTCGCCGATCTAGAAGGCAAGCGACTCGAAGCCTACAAACACCTGCAAGTATACCCGGCCCGCATGGCCCGGGCCTATGATAAGCTCGTCAAGCAGCGAGCTTTCAAGCAGGGCGACCTTGTCATGATCAAGGAAAAGGAAGTCATGGCTGGCCGCTCCAGTGGAAAATTACAGCCGAATTGGCGAGGCCCATACATTATCCACAATGTCTATGAGGGTGGGGCTTACACGGTTGTTGATCACAAAGGTCATAGACCGTTCCCGCCACTTAACGAAAAGCATATGAAGCTATATTATGCACCAGAACATGAGTTAACGTGCCAACCAGACTAAGGCGCACGTCCCAGCTACTACCAGTAAGGTCGGCCCTCCCCCGTGAAGGATCTAACTGGTCAGTCCTTCTAGCCTTCAGTTCCCAGTCAAGCAGCAGGCCCAGCCCAGCTCCCCAGAATTGCCGCCAGGCATTCTCAGGGACTAATCCTCTGCCCTCGTTCCCGTCACCATGAGAGCACGGGCACTTCTGCACCGGCACTAGTCTAGCCTTCAGGCTCCTAGGTAAGTCAAAAAAAAAGAATGGGGTTAAAAATAGAGATACCCCGGTAGACCCAGTCATCCCCACCATAAGGGGGTGACTGGGGGCAAAAAGGCCAGAAACCTGGCTGAGGTGGAAACCCGGTAGAGCACCTCAGGCAAAATCGGGTAACCCCTCAACGTGAAAACCCACCAGGGCGCGTCAGAAAAAACTAAAGGGGGTCGACTCTAGCGAAAACCCGAAAGGGCGCTTGAGCTGATAACGAGAAAATCTTCCTCTCCCCACCAGTCAGAATGGCCTTCTACCCACTCTTCGGCGAGCCGTTAGCCTCACCCAGGGCTAGTCTTTAATCAACTTACGATACTAGAGCACGAACCCTACAATTCCCAGTTGGCCTTGCACTACCCCCACTCAGCTCGGCCAACCTTCGGTCCTTGCTTCGACACCACAGGTCAACCAGTCCCTGTGACAGTCAAGCTCCTAGTCACCATCCTAGTAGACCCCCACCCCAGCACATTCCCAGACACTTATCATTCTACGCCACTACATCCTACATCCCCCGCAAATCCAGAACCTTTATGTTTCATTATAATCCCAGTTCTCTCCTACAATCCCTGATCCACCAGCCATAACTCCAGTCATATCTTGCCATGACAAAGTGGCCCTTCGCCACCATGGCACGAGGATTTGTAAAAACCCTTATCAATGGCGGAACAATATCCGACTGCCCGCACTTTCCAGTCCCAGGCCACGTCCCCTAACGGCAACACGCTATGGACGACAGTCTTAAAAATATATATATATATAAAGAAAGGAAGGAGAACAGAATGGGGTTAAAAATAGAGATACCTCAGCGGGCCTGGTCGGCTCCATTACAAGGAGGCGACTAGGTGCAAAAATTGCCACCAACCCAGTTGAGGTGAAAACCCGGTAGAGCACCTTAGGCAAAATCGGGTAACCCCTCGGTGTTGAAACCCGCAAGGGCGCACTGGAAAAAGCAAACGGGGGCCAGCTCTGGCGAGAACCCGCAAGGGCGGTAGGGCTAGTAAAGAGAAAAGAAAAACTCTCTCCCGCTTTACTCATCACTTACGAAAGCCATCGATTATGACATCCCGTCGATGGCAAGCTTCATAACTCCACAACAATGGTGGCCACTACACCCCCGAGGGTTGGTCATCTCCAGATCCAGTCCCAGTTCTGGCTACAATGCCTTCACAGGCCAGCCGCCAGCCCAGTCCCAACTTCGGCTACAACGCCTTCACAGGCCAGCCGCCAACCCAGTCCCAACTTCGGCTATAACGCCTTCACAGGCCAACCGCCCAGTCTCTGGTCCCAGCTTCGGCTACAACACCTTCACAGGCTAGCCGCTTAGTCTCCAGTCCCAGCTCCGGCTACACAGCCTTTACAGGCCAGCCATCCAGTCTCTAGTCCCAGTTTCGGCTACAACACCTTCACAGGCCAGCCGCCAGTCCCCAGTTTCAATTGTGGCTACAACGCCTTCATAGGCCAGCCGCCAGCTCCCAGTTTCTGCTCCGGCTACAATGCCTTTACAGGCAAGTCGCCTAGTCTCCAGCCCCAGTTTTGGCCACCATGCCCTTGCAGATTAGCCGCTCAGCTTCCAGATCCAGTCTCGGCTGCAACGCCTTCACAGGCCAGCCGTCTGACCCAGTTCTCCTGCTCCCAGCCATCACACCTTTCCAGGTCACCCAGCTGGCTTCAGCTCCAGTCCCCATTTCTAGTCACAGTCCCAGTTTCAATTTCCAATCCTTGTCCCAATTCCGGTCTTGGTTGCCACGCCTTCCTAGGCCACCCAGCCAGCTCAATCCCAGTTTCCCAGACACATGCGAATCCCATTTTTCGGGTAACGGCATAATGCTAGCCAATATTCCACCATCCGATTCGGGGTCAATACACGCTCCAGAATCACCTCTGCAACCCTAAACCATGCAATCTGCCCCGCTCTTCTAGGCCTACATTGGTCCCCTGGTATGCAGACTTTCATCCTCCAAGAGGATTGGCCCACACATATAGCCTTTCCTCTCCCCTACTACCCAGTGCTCAGCCTCCAGTTTCTAACATCGGGTTCCCTGAACCCGGTGCCTGTTGTCCCCTATCACTCATGCCAGTGTATCGTAGAACAAGCAAGCACGACCAATGATAAGTGGTCGCCAGTCCATGCACACCACTCCATTCCATCGAAAAAGGAAGGGAACAACCCACCGAACAAAAGATCTAGAGTTTGTCATTAATAATCTGTAAAAGGAGCCCAAGACATGCCCTTGGGGTGACAAAATCCATACACTCACGATAGCATAAATAAGAAAGGAGAGAGATACAATCAAATCTCAGGTTCGATCCCCTCCAGCGCCATAAGGTGAGAGTCCGCAGCAGCAAGCTCTGCCTCCAAGGTAGACAAGAGCTGAGCGCTAGCTCCAGCTGTCGTCTCGACCGCCTGCCACTCAGCTTGGACGCGCTCGACGACTACCTGCTCCTCCTCCCAGGCCTTCCTCAAGGCCTCAGCCCGACCCTCCACCTCTCTCAATTGTGCGGCACGCTCCTGAGATGCCAACGCAGTCGCCTCGGCGTGGCTTCTCAACTCAGCTACGGCTGACACAAGCTGAGCACGCTGCTTCTGCGCCTCTCGGATCGTCGCTAGCTTCCGAGCCCTCTACTCCTAAGCCTCGTGGAGTCGTAGGTACTTGGCCGAGATCCCAGCTAGCCCGGACATCCAGAGCTTGCGTAGGAAGCCAAGACCGTGGTATCCCTGGGTGCACTCCCACAGCCGCCGCCTTAGATCCTCTGGAGAGGGAAGAGGGTCGCTCTGCAGGTAGCCTCGCACCCGCTGGAGCAGGGCGGAACCTGCACTTGCCTCCAGCAATGGCTCTGGCAGAGAAGCAGACATAGGCCACTCAACCCCCAAACCTAGGGAGAGGTCATCGGACGCGGCTAGCACTCTAGTGGAACCTACATAGTCCCAACAAACACCAAATGGAGTGAGCAATACATGCAAGACTTCCTTCGACAGATAAGGTGAAAAACTGAAGAAAAAAGATAAGTTTTGACTCCTTACCAGGAGCAAGTCCAGCTATCCCTGTGGCATCATCTGCCGGAGTCGGGGAACGCAACCGCTCCTCCACCTCGACAGCACCACCCGCCAGGGTCAGAGAGGGTAGTGATTCCTCCAGTGTCCGGTCATCCCCAGCAAGCACGGGTGGGACAGGGGGCTCCTACCCACCCTCGTCAGGAGCCGACGCGTGCCCCTCTCCAGACTCTGATGCTACGGGGGACCTAACGACGTCAGCACTCTGCCATAAAGAGCAGACAAATAACAAATGAGGAAGAGAAGAACCACCATATACCTCCAGAAGTGGTCCCCATTGGAACCTCCCTATTAGCAGAGACCCCGGAGGATGAAGAGCTCGAGCTCGAACTCTCCTTTGTTTCTATCTCCAAGCTGTCGTCATCTGGAGAGCTCGACGAGGTCTCTAACGAACTCCTGGAGGTGGCTGAACCAGAAGCTCCTGCTAGCCAACAAAGCAAACAAGGTCACTACACGACCCAGCTACATACAAGGGTGGCTCTCTGGTAACGCGAAAGTTCGTCATTTAAAACACGCGTATCAATCTTAAAAATTATAACTCGCACTATATGAAAGAAAGACGTAATAAGGTGGCGAGAAGAATCGAATCACCAGGGAAGAAGAGATTTTTAGAGTTAACAACCTTGAAGTCCTTTGGAAAACACTTGTGATTTTGTTTTGCTTAAAGAAAATAGTGGATGGAAATAAATCTATCTAAAGAATATGAGAGGGATTGAGAAGAGAAATTTGAGAAAGGGAGAGAGAAAAGGGAACACAATTTGCCAGAATAAATTTTATTGCTAAAGACATGAAAATTACAATATATGAAAATTGAGATTACAACCAATACAAACTACGAGATAAGTGAAGAAACTAGAGCCATGATAGGATGATGAATTCCGTCGTCTCCTCCTCGCCGAGCCTTGGAGAGGATCGCTCCGCCTTGAAAGAGATCACCGAGGAAAGAGGTGGATGAAGAAGCCGTCGTCGTCCACGTCACGAGCCTTGGAACGTCACCCGCCTTGATGTGCACGCCACCATGAAAGGGGAGTTGTGGAGGACAAACTTTGGAGAGAAATATAGAGAGGAATGTGGAAGAGTTTGTGTGGAGATGAAGAAGGAAGAAGGTGAGAGGGTAAAATAGTGGAAACATAAATATAACTCGTAAAAGGAGAAGAATTGGAGGAAGTGATAGAAGAAGAAAATCTAGATCTACAAGAGAGGAAGAACTTTAATGAAGAACACAGAGAGAAATAAAGAGGGGAAGGGCTTCAAAACTGAGGAGTAACAAACGATAGAATCTCAGATGAACAGTGAAATCACAGGACATCAAGTTGAAAATCGGGAAATAACTTTCAAACTAGAAAGAATTAGAAGATGGCGTAGAAGAATAAGTTGAAGACATTTTAAAAACAAAGAACTTTTATGAAGAAATCAAGAGGAGAAAATGACTATAAGGGTGAGAAACAAGGGGAAAAATAGAGAGGAACCCTGGTTCGCAGATGAACAAGATAGCACAGTGAAAAATACGAAATAACTTGAAAACCAGATGAAATTAGAAGATGATGCAGAAGAAGAAGTTGTAGAGAACATAAAAAAAAGAACTTTCATGAAGACAGCAAGAGGAGAAGATGAACTTACGTGAGCGAAATCGGAGACCTAAGGTTGAGAGAGAAAGAGTGAAAGATTACCCAAAAGAAGAACTCCCTTTCTCCTCTTTGTCATGGGCTATTTATAGGAAAAGTTGGGTAGATGGAGGGTGGAGATTGCATCAAAAGGAGATGGATGGCTGAGATTTAAGTGGAATATGATACATGGGGAAGATAAAAAGTATGTCGGCACCCCCTTTCTTGGACTTTAGCCACCCCATTTCTCAAGGCTCATCATGTCTCTCCTTTATTTCAAACTTTGAATGTCCTTTTCCTCCTTTTCAAACTTAAACTTTGGATTCCTCCTTTTCAAACTTTGAATTTAAAATTTTGAACTTTCTTTTCCCTCCAACCAAAATATTGTGAATTCTTTATTTGACTTGGTCAAAGTGGTGATAACAGTTTTGCCCCTAGCTTCTTTTACAATTATCTTCGGTGTCCTGCACACACATAATTACAATTTAGTCCATAAAAATTACCATAATGTGCACATAAATCTCAAATGCTCATAGTTATGCAATGGAGAATTAATGCTCATGGCCCTCAACTTTAAATTATTAGATAAAATTATCGAATTAATCAATTTACGTGAAAGCTCCAATTTAAATGCGGAGTTGAGGTTAACTATGAAATATGCATAATTGCCTAATTATATGCACATAAAATGGTGTTCATGCGATGAATTATCATAAGAAATGGACACTTATCACATCCCCCAACTTGAATATTGCTAGTCCCTTAGCAATGTAAATAATTATAAAATTAGGACTAGCAAACACTCATGTGTCACAGTTCGTGACAAGAACATTATGCATAATGATTTAGACTTTGGAGTATTACAAGTTCAAGTAGAATGTATTCGGTACAAATTTCATCAGTCCATGTGTTTAGATCTTTCATCGGGATACACTCAAAATTAAATATCTCTTTGTGTATGAGTGATATAACTTGACTAGTGACTTCCAAATAGTCTAGATGAATGAGTCTTCTCCCTTTCACTTAAAGATGATTTTCAATTCTGCCCACCTCTTGAATTAAGCTTCTCAAATTACAGGTAGCTTCACTCTGCCAGTTTATACTTCTTTTTTTTCTTTTTTTTTTTAACACACGGTGCTGCAGATCTCTTCGCCGTTTGACGTGAACCTCAACTCTTGCCTTAGGAGAAGTAGGCCCGGTTACTAAGTTTAGGGGCATTTTCCATGTGTGTTTTTTTTTGGCAGGTAACTTTTTACTCACAATTACGTTCAACGAATGGGCATAATATTCATCATCACCTAAGTGTCAAGTAAAATTCCCATCATCCTAATGTTTGTCATCCACCGATCTTGTTATTATGTAATTGTGTGCAAGTTCAATAGAATTTTCTGGTGTATTCTGAGGAAAAGGCTAAAGACATAACCAATTAATTCATCCCTTTAACATGCAACTTTCACGAGTAAGACTCTAAGTCCTATCATTCTAAGAAAAGTTTCTCATAATGAAATATGAACATGAAATACTTGTTAAAGGTGTGATGAAATGTTACAATTATTTTGAGAAAATTAGAGCTCAAGCTACCCCCCAACTTAGGTGACATTGTCCCTAATGACATGAATAAGATATAGAAATGAAATAAAGTCATAAAAAGTAGAGGGAAGGATAGATACGACCTGAGAGAGAGATGTCGTCATCAAAGAAATATTGCTCCATGCTCCATGTTCCTTAGACAAAAGAAGAAAATCAATCACAAATTTTTTTTTTGGAAAAGAGACAGAATAATTGGGTTGCCTCCCAAGAAGCGCTAAGTTTAACGTCTTAAGCCAGACGCAATATAGTTCACAATGGGTCACCCAGCTTGAGAGAGTCCTCCTGCAACATTGGAAGATTTTCAATGTAAGGTTTCAAACGTTGACCATTGACAGTGAAAGTTTGACCAGTTTTAGGATCAAGAATTATTACTGCACCATGGTCAAATATTTTAATTACCACATATGGTCCATCCCATCGAGATTTTAATTTACCGGGGAATAATCGCAGCCTAGAGTTAAAAAGCCAGACCTTTTGGTTGATTTGAAAAGTTTTTCGTGAAATGTATTTATCATGGAATGCTTTAGTCTGGGCTTTATAAATCTTGCCATTTTCATAGGCTTCATTCCTCAACTCCTCCAACTCATTTAGTTGTAGGGCCCTATGAGATCCGGCTTGGGCCAAGTCAAAATTGAACTGCTTAATAGCCCAATAGGCCCTATGCTCAAGCTCAACGGGTAGGTGACAAGCTTTCCCAAAGATTAACCTATATGGAGACATGCCAATGGGAGTTTTGTATGCTGTCCGATAGGCCCAAAGAGCGTCATCCAATCTTTCAGACCAATCCTTCCTATCGGGCCTAACAGATTTCTACAGGATATTTTTGATCTCCCTATTGGATGTCTCCACTTGGCCACTTGTTTGGGGATGGTAGGGGGTGGCAATCTTATGAGTGATCCCATATTTCTCGAGAAGAGCTCGAAATTGGGCATGAGTGAAATGAGAACCTCCATCACTAATGATCGCCCTCGGACACCCGAACCTTGAAAATATATTCTTTCGGACAAACTTCATGACAACTTTGTGATCATTGGTCCGGGTGGCAATGGCTTCAATCCACTTAGACACATAGTCGACCGCTACAAGAATGTACTCATGTCCGAATGATGGCGGAAAGGGTCCCATAAAATCAATTCCCCAAACATCAAAGATTTCAACCACTAGAATGGGGTTAAGTGGCATCATATCTCGTTTGCTTATGTTCCCCACAGCTTGACACCTACGACAAATCTTGCTAAATTCATAGGCATCTTTGACGAGAGTGGGCCAGAAAAATCCACTTTGCAACACTTTGGTAGCTGTTTTTTTCCCGAGAAATGTCCCCCCACAAACTAGAGTGTGACAAAAGTTCAGAACACTTTGGTGTTCCTCCTCGGGGACACACCTCCTAATTATTTGATCCGGACCAACATGGAATAATTCGGGGTCCTCCCAAAAGTAGTGCTTAACCTTTGAAAAGAATCGATCCTTCTCCTACCTAGACCACCCTCCTGGAATCTATCTTACCGCCAGGTAATTGACTATGTGAGCGTACCAGGGGGTTGAGTTGTGAGAGATGAAAAGAATTTTCTCATCAGGGAAGGAATCAGACATAGGAGCACTTTCAGGAATCACAATCCTAGACAAGTGATCAGCTACAACATTCTCTAACCCCTTCTTGTCCTTGATCTCAAGATCAAATTCTTGTAGCAAGAGAATCCATCTAATCAAACGGGGTTTAGCATCCTTCTTTGTGAGCATGTATTTCAATACAGCGTGATCCGAATAAACAATGACTTTGGCCCCCAAAAGATATGAGCGAAAATTTTCTAGGGCAAATATAACAGCCAGAAGTTCTTTCTCTGTGGTGGTATAATTCAATTGAGCATTGGCGAGGGTGTGACTCGAATAATAAATTACCACAGGTTTCTTATCAATTCTCTGACCTAAGACAGCTCCTATGGCATAGTCAGATGCATCGCACATGATTTGAAATGGGAGCGACCAATCAGGAGACTGTAGGATTGGGGCTTGAGTGAGGGCCGCTTTAAGAGAGTGAAAAGCCTCAAGACAAGACTCATCTAGCTGGAATGGAGTGTCCTTGGCTAGGAGCTTAGTGAGCGGACGGGTAATGGTAGAGAAGTTCTGAATGAATCTTCTATAAAAACCTGCATGGCCAAGAAAAGAGCGGATTTGCTTGACAGACGAAGGGGGAGGAAGATTGGAAATAAGATCAACCTTAGCCTTATCTACCTCTATTCCCCTTTCAGAAATAACATGGCCCAACACAATGCCTTCTCTTATCATAAAGTGACTTTTCTCCCAGCTTAACACAAGGTTAGATTTAATGCATCGTGCCAGCACCTTCTGTAAATTCTCCAAACAACAATCAAATGAGTCACTGAAAACTGAGAAGTCATCCATGAAAATTTCCAAAAAATCCCCCACCATTTCAGAAAAGATTGCCATCATACACCACTGAAAGGTGACAGGGGCATTACAAAGCCCAAACGGCATTCTTCTAAATGCAAACGTGCCATACGGACACGTGAATGTAGTCTTTTCCTGATCTTCCGGGTAGATAGCAACCTGATTATACCCGGAGTATCCATCCAAAAAGCAAAAATATCTTTGCCCAGCCAATTTTTCCAAAATCTGATCTACAAACGGGAGAGGAAAATGATCTTTCTTTGTCATTGAGTTCAATTTTCTGTAATCAATACAGACTCTCCACCCCGTTTGTAGTCTTATCGGCACCTCTTCACCCTTCTCATTTTGAATCACGGTCAGCCCGGATTTCTTTGGAACAACTTGTGTAGGACTGACCCACTTACTGTCAGAGATGGGATATATAATTCCGACATCTAACCACTTCACCACCTCTTGCTTAACCACCTCTTTCATGTTCGGATTCAACCGGCGTTGCATCTCCTTGCTTGGTTTGGCATTGTCCTCTAAATAGATATGGTGCATACAAACATCCGGACTGATCCCCTTGAGATCCGCCACCGACCAACCTATTGCCCCCCTATGCTCTTTAAGAACAGTTAAGAGTTGGGATTCCTGAGCAAAAGTGAGATTGGAGGCAATGATGACAGGTAGAGTGTGGTTAGGTCCCAAATATGCATATTTAAGGGTGTCTGGCAGAGGTTTCAATTTAAGAGTAGGCGGATGATCCAGAGATGGAAGAGTAGGTTCGGATTGTAATGGAGGAAGTGACTCTACCCTAGACCAGGGTGTAGAAGAGAGAGGAGAATCTTGAAGCATGATACCCTCTTCTAGGGTGTCCTCAATATTATCCGGAATCACATCCTCAAAGATATCAATGACATTGCATTCATCTCCTTGATTCGGATACTGAGAAGCCTTAAAAACATTCAGAGAAACTTTTTCACCTCCAAATGATATATCCATCATTCCCGTGGCACAGTTGATGTTGGCCTTAGCAGTTGCTAGAAAAGGACGTCCCAAAATAATAGGTGTGTGCTTTAAATCCTGAGACGAGGCCATATCAAAAATGAGAAAATCCACAGGGAAATAACATTCATGCACTTTAACAATGACATCCTCCAACAAACCCCTTGGTGTTTTAACCGACCTATCCGCCAATTGGAGGATGATTGAAGTGGGTTTTAACTCCCCTAGATGAAACTGCTCATAGATAAAGGTGGGTAAAAGATTCACGCTAGCACCTAAGTCTAGCAATGCTCGATCAAAAGTGACTCCACCTATATCACATGAGATTAAAGGGGCTCCGGGGTCCTTCAATTTTTTTGGCAAATGATTCATTAAAACAGCACTCACATCCTCAGACAAGCGGATCTTTTGAGTCACCGCCCTTGGCTCCCTCTTTGGAGTACAAAGCTCTTTCAAAAACTTTGCATATGCCGGCACATGCTTGATTGCATCCAAGAGTGGAATATTGATATTCGTCTGTTTAAACAATTCCACTAATTCTTCCTACTGTACCGGTGGTTTCTTGTGAGCTTTCGACTTTAGAGCATCGGGAAAAGGGACCTTAGGCACATATTCTTGGGGTCCTTCATCAACTTTCGCCTTCCCTTTATCCAACTTCTTCTCTCCATCCTCTGGTTTTTTCTTCTCTTGCACAATCACATGCTCCTCATCCTCACTATTACTCTCCTCGTGGGCGTCTTGGCCCGAACTACTACCCACATCCTTAGCCTGATAAGGATCATTAGGAATTTTCCCGCTCCTAAGGGTAGAGATGGCTTTGACATTCTCAAACTGAGGACCTACAGGAGGGGGCGGCTGAGGTTGATTAGGCTGATTGGGTTGAGGAAGAATGGGAGCTCTTAGAGGGAAGCCTGGAGGTTGTTGATTGCGGGGGTTGGCAATGGGCTGACTTGGTAATTGGCCCATTTCCCTTCTCATGGTGGCTTCAGCCAATTGGCCCAATTGGGTTTCCAACTTAGAAATAGTTTGTTGTTGGGCATGGAAGGTCTGTTGTAAAGATTGACTTTGGGCTTGCATGGTTTGTTGGAAGGATTGGTTTTGGGCCAGAATTAGTTGTTGTAATTGATGGAATCTATTATCAGTCTAGGAGTCCTGGTGGTGTTGCGGAGGAGGTTGATAGATTTGTTGGGAATTGGAAGATTACCCGTAATTGGGCTGAGGAGGTTGGTATGGGGCCTGACCCTGGTTGAATCGGGGAAGTGGTTGTTGGGCTTGCGGTCCTCGACTATTAGCATTTCCTTGAAATAGTGGCTGAGCTTGCAATTGGTGTTGGATGGGTGGTTTGTGAGTTTGAGATGCGGAGGGGATGGTGGGCTGATTGGGAGCTTGTTGATTTCTCCAATTGAAATTGGGGTGATTCCTCCAGCCCGGATTATAGGTGTTAGAAAATGGGTCATAGTTGGGCTTAGAGAACCCTGGGCTGCTTGGACTTGCTCTGTATAAAAGGTGGTAACTGGGCTGCTGTTGGGCAATCAGACACATGATGGTCCGGGCTAGCACATAAAGCACACACCTCATGGTGTGTTAGGTCCGGGTATAGGTTGGATGTAGTTGAGATGGTGGTTTCTTGTTTATTTTGGGCCAGGAGCTGGTCTAACTTGTGGGCTAGCATATCAACCTGTTCTAACTTTTGGGCCATGATGTCCACCTTGTCTAATTTTTGATGGATGAAATTCACATCCACCCTAGCTTCAGGTTCCACCCGATACATCCCAGCCCGTTTAGAGGGCCCAATGGTTCTCTCATATGAGGATAAGGAAGCATGGTTGATTGAATTCTCGCTCAACATTTCAAATAAGGCATAGGCCTCATCCTCACTCTTGCTCATAAAGGCCCCACCACATGATGCATCCACAATCTGCCTAACTTGATCATCTAGGCCCTCATAGAAAGCTTGCACTATTTGCCATTTGGAGAGCCCATGATGTGGGCATTTTCTGATGAGTTCCTTTAATCTCTCCCATGATTCATGTATTTGTTCATTTGGGAGTTGCGCGAATCTGTGATTGCACGTCTCATGGTGTTGGTTCTACCGATGGGGTAAAACTTCTTAAGGAACTCATGCTGCATATCTGCCCATGTGCCAATAGGTTTCCCTAAGGTCCCTAGCCAGTATTTGGCTTTGTCCTTAAGTGAGAAAGAGAATAAGGTCAGGCGGAGAGCATCATCTGTGAAATTTTGAATTTTCACAGTGGAACAAATTTCTAGAAATTCATCCAGATGTTTATAGGGATCTTCATTGGTCTTCCCATAAAAAGGATGGGAGCATCTGAATGGTGCTAGATTTGATCTCATAGTGCAAAGCAGGGACATTAGTCAGTTGGATACAAGTGGATGGCTGATAATTCGAAGGAATGAAATATTCCTTCATCTGTTTGGGCACCCCTAATTGGTGTTGTTCAGCCATAGGTTGGGTTTGATTTTGAGCCGGATTAAAAATGAATCGCTCAATCTCACTAATGGGCTCAACTAAGTCATGGTGTTGAGATCTTCTCCCTTGCATAAACCAAGGTTAAAGATGAGAGATGGAAGAATTTTTTTATAATGATTTTTATTTTATTTTATTTTGTTTTGTTTTTTTACTCAAACTAGGTCAAAGAGAGAGAAGATGATATTTTTTTATTTTTATTTTTATTTTTGTTTTATTTTTTTTATGCAAACACAAATAAGTTGTCACACAAATTACTTAATACCCTAGATGTGACTTAGACCTAAAAGTTGGGTTTCACAGAATGGCTAAAGTGAAACTTAAGTTCACCCTCAATATTTTCACCGGCCAGGTAAGGGGTGGGGTAGTGGGAGGTTCCCCCTACTTTCGTAGGGACCTAATTATGCCAAACCACTAGCCCGCTTAAGGCGTTTGTCGTCCGACCGTCTTACCTTAGGCACCGGTTTTCATAAGAGGGTAAGCTCAAATAACACAAGAACCATAGTGTGAACTTAGGACCAATGTCTACTGAATTTTATTTGAGGTCTAGGTGATGTAAAGATGCAAGAGAATTATGATTTGTGGGCTAAGGAAGGGTGATGAAATCCCCACCTTATCTTGCTTATGGGTGTTGCCCTTAAGATATTTTGAAATGATATGCAACAAAGCAAGTTCAAACAAGGGGTTCTATGCAAGCATGAAAATGCATGAGCATGCTTTTGGAAAAGTTAGAGTACTCACCTTGCCTCCCGCAATCTTCAACAATGTAATTAACAACAATTAGACAATAAAGAAAAAGAGCTTCTATCCTAAATGATGCATGACTTAGAACATGAAAGTGTGATTTCTACTCTTAGAATGAGAATTTTTATTAGGTTCAAGTGAAGAGTTTTTTTTTTAATTTAGTGAACCTATCTAACCATAATATGCAAGAACATTAAGGAAATGACACAGTGAGAGGAATAAGTTTGGAGACTTACTTGATGCGTAATCTCTCATTCTTCTCTCTCTCTCTCTTTTGAAATGAAATGACAAAATCAAAAGATGAAAGAAAGAAATACAAACTTACCTCTTTTTTTTTGAATTTTTTTTAACCTGTAAAAAAGAAAAGAAAAGAGAGCATTATTAGTACACTATATACACAAGGAAAACAAAGTTCTTAAATCAAAAATCATCATTCTTCCCCGGCAGCGGCGCCAAAAATTAGTAACGCGAAAGTTCATCGTTTAAAACACGCGTATCAATCTTAAAAATTCCAACTCGCACTATATGAAAGAAAGACGTAATAAGGTGGCGAGAAGGGTCGAATCCACAGGGAAGAAGAGATTTTTAGAGTTAACAACCTTGAACTCCTTTGAAAAACACTTGTGATTTTGTTTTGCTTAAAGAAAATAGTGGATGGAAATAAATCTATCTAAAGAATATGAGAGGGATTGAGAAGAGAAATTTGAGAAAGGGAGAGAGAAAAGGGAACACAATTTGCTAGAATAAATTTTATTGCTGAAGACATGAAAATTACAATCTATGAAAATTGGGATTACAACCAATATAAACTACGAGATAAGTGAAGAAACTAGAGCCATGAGAGGATGATGAATGCCGTCCTCTCCTCCTCGCCGAGCCTTGGAGAGGATCGCTCCGCCTTGAAGGAGATTGCCGTGGAAAGAGGTGGATGAAGAAGCCATCGTCATCCACGTCATGAGCCTTGAACGTCGCCCGCCTTGATGTGCACGCCGCCATGAAAGGAGAGTTGTGGAGGACAAACTTTGGAGAGAAACATAGAGAGGAATGTGGAAGGCTTTGTGTGGAGACGAAGAAGGAAGAAGATGAGAGAGTAAAGCATAAATGCTAAAAATAGAGTAAGAATGAAATTAGAATAATTTTAAAACCAAGAAGAATTAGAGGATGACAAAGAAGAAGGAGTTGAAGAGAAGGAAGAGAGGAAGAACTTTGATGAAGGAGGTTGAGAGAGAAAACATGAGGAAGAGGGTGAAATTGGAGGAAGAAGGAGATAGTGGGAAAAATGCAGATGAACAATAAAAAGTGCAGAACAAAACTTATAAAATTGGAAGACAGAACCTTGAAAATTAGAAGATAGCGTGAGAACTAAGGAGAATTAGAAAATGACGAAGAAGACAAAGTTGGAGAGCACTTAAAAATGAAGATCTGTTGTGAAGACAACAAGAGGAGAAGAGGAATGTAAGAAGGTGAAATAAGGGGAGGAACAGAGAGAAACATTGGTTCACAGATAAACAGGATAGCACAGTGCAAAATATGAAATAACTTGAAAACTAGAAGGAACTAGAAGATGCTACAGAAGAAGAAGTTTTAGAGAACAAAAAAGGAAGCACTTTTATGAAAAGTGTAAGAACAGAAAATGAACTTACATGAGAGAAACCGAAGACCTAAGGTTGGGAGAGAGAGAGTGAAAGATTACCCCCCAAAAAAGAACTCTCCTTTCTCCTCCTTGTCATGGGCTATTTATAGGAAAAGTTGGGTAGATGGAGGGTAGAGATTGTATCAAAAGAAGATGGATGGCTGAGATTTAAGTGGAATATTATGCATGGGGAAGAGAAAAAGTAGGTGGGCACCCCCTTTCTTGGACTTTAGGCACCCCATTTCCCAAGGCTCATCATGTCTCTCATTTATTTCAAACTTTGAATGTCCTTTTCCTCCTTTTCAAACTTAAACTTTGGATTCCTCCTTTTCAAACTTTGAATTCAAAATTTTGAACTTTCTTTTCCCTCCAACCAAAATATTTTGAATTCTTTATTTGACTGGTCAAAGTGGTGATGACAGTTTTGCCCCCAGCTTCTTTTGCAATTACTTTCGGTGTCCTGCACACACATAATTACAATTTAGTCCATAAAAATTACCATAATGTGCACATAAATCTCAAATACTCGTAGTTATGCAATGGAGAATTAATGCTCATGGCCCTCAACTTCAAATTATTAGATAAAATTATAAAATTAATCAATTTACGTGAAAGCTCCAATTTAAATGCGGAGTTGAGGTTAACTATAAAATGTGCATAATTGCCTAATTATATGCACATAAAATGGTGTTCATGCGATGAATTATCATAAGAAATGGACACTTATCACTCTCCAGCTAAGAGTTGCAAATAGGAAACTCACCGGCCGGAGTGCTCCCCTCCGAAACCTTCTCAATATCGACGATCTCCTCATCACCCTCAATTGGAGCCCCTCCCGTGGGCCCCTCTTCCACCGCCTCAGCCTTTTCGCCGGGTAGCTCACCCTTTTCTAGATGTGAAGGAGCACCTGTGAACAACGCTAACTGGATCTCAGCACTAACGGGCGATCAATACAAAGGGCTTACCAGAAATAGTTAAGTTCCCAGTTACATATCTGAAGGTCCCATGCTCGAAGACCCAACCAGTCCCACAGTGTAGGCTGACACTACAGCAGGCAGGGAAACATGCTCCATCCCCGCCAATAGCTGTGGTAGCAGACTGGATGTTTCTCCAGCCGTGGGCGGCACTGAAGCACTCCTCCCTCCAGGCTCCACCTCAAAGGAGGGAAGGGACACCGATGGGCCAGTACGGATTAGCTTCTGAATCATCTCTAGAGTGGAGGCTGGATCCTCACCTGGCAAGCAACAACATAAACCCAGTCAATCTCTGTGGCCCAGCAATTGTACAACGAAAGGGCAACGCCCTCCGTTGCAATTCAATACTTACCCGAGCCACCCTGGGTCATTGCTGGCTCATGCCCGTCAACCGATAGGGGCACCTCAACCCACATCTCAGAGGGAGCTGCGGTCTCTAATGCCCTGGCGACCTCTATATGACACCAACAACTATGTCAACTCCCAGAATCAAGTACAGCCATAAACACAACATGCTCAGCCTCAGAATTATTTACCTGGCTGGGCATCCTTTGAAACCTTCCATGACTTGAAATCGGGAAAGGTCTCAATATCTGGGGCAGTTTCATCCATTAGACGAAGGAGCCCCTCCATATCTATCTCACAATCGACTCTGTCATTAGGTAGTGGGTCGATCTCCTGAGGTGGCGAGAAGGCCGCGTCAGCCCTAGCCTCTAGCGGCGCTGCGAAAAGCAAACCCAATTGCACAAGGTTAGCCGATCATAATGGCTAAATTAATATGAAGCAAGTTGGCGGATATAGCACTTACTCAGAGCTGGTTCTGCCTCAATATGCTCCCTAACAGCGGCTCCCCGAGAGGACTCACCGGCCTCCCTGACTCCGGTCTCTACCCGGGGGCGCTTCTGTCGGGGCTGGAGGGCCCTGTCACCGTCCCCAGAAGACGTCCCCGTGGAGGGGTGATCCCTGTTCGCCGTAGATCCTACCAATAAACACAACCACATAAAATGCCTCAACCATGTACCCTAGAAAACAACAAAGCAGGGGCAAGAGGCTAACAAAGAGATCTTACCTGAAGTCACAAAGGGGGTCAGCGGCAGAGGAACCAACTGCTCCGACTTCAAGCCCACAACCCTGCAGCCTTCGCGACTGCCTCCTTCACGTCCCCCAGGGTGTAGGCGCACTCGATGAGGGATACGAGCTCCATGGGTCCAGTCGACCCGATCGCATGGGTGATATGACGCCTCCAGTCATCGATCGCTGTGTCTACAAAGCTCCCCGTAGGGAGCACTCGGTCTAGTGAGCCCTTCTGCTCGAACCCGTAGTCAGCTAGGAACTGGGTCCACCAAGTCCTCGACGCTCCCGATCGAGGTGCCCCGGCTCCAGTACCTCTAGGCGCCGATCGCGCCTACCTGAGGGGCTTCAGTGCCCCGTTGCGGCTTCGTCCTGCAGACAGTGAGCCCCGGCTGTCCCGGGGAACCTGCTGTGCCAGCCGCTCTACCTCCCGACGGATCCGGGAGAAGCGTGTCTGCAGGTACTCGTCGTTTAGCGCGATGAGAGGTAGATCCTCCCTCAAGAGACGGGCCTCCTCAGCTTTTCGGATCGCCGAGGCCTTCTGCTGGTACAGGTGACTGTGCTCGAACCACCACCTGGCATAATGGACATCGAATCATCCCCTGCGTCCTGGCCCAGGCGTCGGTAGTCGCTCTGGCTCCCGACGATAGTAGAAGTCCCACTACGCCACAGCCAGCAAGTGTGTATCCCGGCCTCTGTACTATCGACCCGCCAGAGGGAACTCCTGGTTCGGCGGGATCCCCTGGTCGTTCCCAAAGTTCCGAGTGAACCTGTGCGGGTAATATGGCTCCAAGAAGCTCGTCACAAACCGGTGTAGAGGCAGCACCATCGGCCGAGTACTCATCACACACTCTATGTACAATGCCGCATCTGGCTCCTACTGATAAGGAAGGGCGCAGGCCGCCCCGCCACTCGAAGGCACCAGAATCAGGTGGGAGTCTCTGGTGGCACCATCAAAGGGAAGCCCCTCCTCGCCCCTACCGGGTAGGTAGCATAGAACTCTCCTGGCTCCCTCCAACTGTGCGATGGCGTCTCCGTTCGACTGCCCAGTGAAGCTGAATAGTAGTGGTGCTGCCTGGTTCGCCACGGACCCGCGAGACACCAACCCCGGAAACAGCAGACCAGCCCACACATTGAGGTAGTGGGTCGGCAGAAGCAGACTCCGCTCACGTGGCACCGAGTGCGCTGCCAGTACCACCAGTCCCTGGTAAACATTGTCCAGAGCCGCCGAGGCTAAGGCCAGCCTTCGTCCGTCCGCTAGTTGGCATGCAGGCCACAGCAACTCCACCCTCAACTGGCCGTCCTCCCCGTGTGGGACCACAAACGTCGCCAACCAGTATGCCAAGTACGCGGCTAGGTGGGTCAAATCTGGCAGTCTATGGGGGTTCCACCCCTCCTGTGGCGCATAGATGTACCGGGTGTACGTCCAGAACCGTAGCTCCACCTCGGTGCACTCCTCCCATGGAGTCTGGCCTCTCCCGAACTCCTGATAAAAGCAGAAGGGCCAGTTGTAGAAGTGGAGGACCCATGCGTTCAGCGCCACCCTGGGAGTCTGCGCTGCTCTCTCTCACTCCTGGCTAGGGCTAAGTCCCTCCAGGTCTTCAGCAAGTACCGGTAGCTGTAAGGAACCCGGTATCTTCCATGCCCGTCTGTATGGCTACGATGGAGGTCATCCAACACTACCTCCTCGTACCCCTCACCGCTGATCGGCAACCCGGAGATCCTGTATAGAGACCACAAGTCCAATGAAGTCTCTCCCTTGGCCATCGCCACGGTGTTCCACCTGCGGTTGAAGCGCTCTGTCAATGCCTGTAGAAGCCCCGTGTAGCAGGGGTACCCGTATAGAGCCGGGGTCACAGCATATCTGATGTCAGCCCGGTTCAGCAGCACCCAGTAGTGGTGTACTATGCCCATCAGCCACTCGGTAGCTCCCTGGCGGTATCTGTGCGATGAAATTATCGCCCAGCGGCCATACCAGCTAACAACACTCTATCGCAGAATCCCGGATAGAAGGCTGTGGTCGTCATAGCCCGCCTCGGCATACTCCAGCCTTGATGGCTCCAACGCTAACCCCGGACTGCCCTCTGTCTCTGCCCGGTGGTGTCCGTGCAAATCCCAAGAAGCAGGACCCATCATTCCAACGCGGACTCTGAACTGATCCGCCCTTCTGAAGAAGCCCAGGCACTCAGCACTAGGGAACTGACAGTGTCTCTAGTAGACACCGGAGAAACTCGAAAAGCCGTAGAGGATGATTCCGTGCAAACTATCTCTGCCCACCAAGATCGCCCGCTCCAGTCGGCGACGGGCTCCAGCAACCCGAGAGTCGCCTTCCTCCATGCCTGGTGGGACGAAGGGCCTGATGAACTCGAATAAGTGACGATCCAGAGGGAACTCCACTGGGTAGCCGCCGCTTCGATCATAGGTGTAAAGCCCACTCGCTTCCGACGAGCGGGCCAACTCCACAGCCCCAACTCCGCTACCGCGCTTGCCAACATGGCCCTCTGTCACAGTCATGTGCCCCAAGTCAAGCTGCTCCACGTTAGCCACAGTGATGACCAGCGCACCCAAGGGAGGCATGGGCCACTCGGTCCTCCACACCCAGTGGTCCTCCTCCCGGATCACACGCCTCGGGACCCTCTCGTCCCTGTCGAAGGGTGCCATAGCTGCAAGACAGAACACCAAAAATGGTCAGTGCGCCAGAAATTCAACGAATGCAATGCAACAAAATAAAGGCACATAAAGTGTAAAAATACAACTATAACAACTTATAAAAAGAGATTCATGGCCCGTACGCCCTCATCTCTGCCTCCAATGCACGACCCGTGGGGGGCATTTGTTGTACCCGGATAATTTCCCCAGCAAAATACCCAAAAATAAGAGTTCGGGAATATCCTCGAACACCTTCAAGGCATGGGCTGCCCGGCCCCTCTGACAACCTAGTGGGCCTAACCAACGGCCCCAACCTGCAAGCCGAGGTACACGGAAATAGTAGCAACTAATCGGGACCACTCACGACCCCTCAGTTGCGGATTTCCTCCGTGTTCTACATAACCACCCGGGCCAACCCAGGGCCGCCCCGACTACAAGCCACGCCACGTGGCACGCAGTGAAAAGGCCAGGGGCCCACCCCAGGATGCCTTCTTTCAACCCTCAAAGGTCAAAGGGAGACCCAAATAAGTCAACCACAGGCTTTGGAGGCCCACAGCACGTGTATACGGCTCGCACACGTGTGTTCGGCATTTTTCCAAACCTTTTGTGGGCGCGTATGTTCCAGCCTCTCTACAGCAAACCGTGGGTCAATCCATGGCTCCAGCACACCAACCAGGTTTTATTACGACCCTCCAGCAAGTCGGGACCGCTCCCGACTCTCAGACACGCGGCAATGAGCCGCTCATACTTAGCACTCGAGCCAACCCGAGGCTACCCTGCCAACCCGCCGTACAACATGGCACGTGGCATGAGGCTGGGCCCACATGCCCAACGTGCCTCTTCTCAGCCCCCATGAACTTCTACCCTCAGCCCTAGACTAAGTCCAAGGCCCGTCGGTCACCTACGTTGCCCGTTCGACAACCTGGGGTGTGTCGGGCATTTGCCCAAACACCTTGCGCTACTACGACTTGAAGAACAACGGCCCCCACGGGCCATCCCAGTATCCCGGAGCCCAGTGTCCCTCAAAGGACATTCCTAGACGATGAAAGAAGACCCCCGGGGGCCATCCCTCAGGGTTGCGGCTCGTCCGGGGCAGGTTCACCCAGGGGCGCGGCCGCGCCCCCAAGGGAGGGCGAACTCCCTTGGGGCAGTGCCCTCTCTCCAGCCCGGTGGCCCCACGGCCCCGCTCAGTCCCAGTTCATCCGATTCTTAGTCTCCGTTCGTTCGACTCCCTAACCCGGGGTGAAGGATGCGCGTCGTTCGTTCATACCAGTATATGGGAGCAACACGCGGAAGCAGCAAAGCGACAGCACGGGGGAGCGCTCCTCAGCAAAGTCTCCACGTATCCTCCCAACACTTGTCCCATTCTTCCTAACTTAATTTAGGAAGAAAAAATTAACAAAAATAGGGATTTTATAGATGGTGGGGCCGCCCCTCTCTCTCTCCACTCTAGCCCATCTAAACCCCCCAAGGGGGGGGGTTTAGGTGGACGAGCCTGGACCCCCAGGCTGGTCTGCCTAAACCCCTGCGTAATTAAAAAAAGATTTTTTAAAATTAAAAAAAGGGGGCCAACGTAGCCCGCCTAAACCGCCACGGGGGGGGGGGGGTTTAGGCGGACCAGCTTGGCCCCCCAGGCTGGTCCGCCTAAACCCCACAAAAATTAAAAAAAAAAGGTTTTTTACCCTCTTAAGAGGGGTTTAGGCGGACCAGACCAGCCCATGAGGCTGGTCCGCCTAAACCCCCCTAGAGAGGGGTTTAGGCAGACCAGACCAGCCCCTTGGGCTAGTCCGCCTAAACCCTATCTCCTCCACTCCATTACACAAACAAAAAATATGTATTTTCTTAGGGTTTACCCAGACCAAGTTAAACCCTCAACTTGGTCCGCCTAAACCCCACCCCCCACCCCTTCAAATTCCTATAAATTCCTCCCCCTAGAAGCTCAAGGGGCAAAAATGGATGCAACAGTAACAACAATAGCAATGCACTAAGGTTTGCACAAGCGAATCCGTGATGGACAAACACCCCCGACCTAATTGTCGCACCCTCGGACTCCCGAGGCTTTCGGCAAGGGTCGGGAATGCGAGAAGACAAGTGCGCGCGTGGTTGGCTTGCTAGTCAGCTCACACACGCCGAGGGTATGTCACGTGTACTCCCCTCATGCGGTCTTTCGTCGTCTCACATCAAGTCCATCCTCGTCGCAGGTAAGGTGACTATGTCAATGGCAAGTACACCCGCATCCCGGGTCCGCCAGTGTACGCCAACTTACGGTGACGATGTGCACTCCATGATGCCGCACCTAACTCTAACATAGAATCATGTGCCTACCGCTCACCCCCCAGCCTGCCGTTAGCCACTCAGATTAACAACTCGAGTCTAGTCGGACCTCTGGCCCGGGAACCATAGTCCCGGGGCCGACCTCGACACCCCAGCATGACGACACTCGCTGTCCGAGACCCGGACCTGACCGCTCACCTCGAGTCATGTCCGACCTCCGCCAGGCCCCAGTCCACATCCACCCCGGCCACCATGGCAGTCGGGCTCGCATCAATCCCTTTGTAAAAGAGTTCGTATAAGACACGCGGATATCTGCTTTGCTACGCTGTTGGCCTAGAGAGATGGCGGACAAGAAGGGGGGTTGAATTGTCCCCTTGCCGAGATGGCGGATTTTAACAACTTTCTAAACTAAATACAATGGAATTAAAATAAACTGAGTTGATTAGCCTAAACTAACATGAGATCTGAAAAGTTCTCTCGATCTTTCTGATCTCACTCGTTAGACCAATTCAACAAGCGATGAACGATTACTAATAACGGATAGCAGAGCTAGCAAAGTGTAGTGGTGTAGTGAAATAAAAATCAATAAGATAACCTATGAAGGGAGATAGGAGAAATAGACAGTCACACAGGCAATCGCAATGAACATAGGGATTTTTAAGGTGGTTCGGGACCACGACGGGCTCCCTACGTCCATCCGTCACCAAACCCAGTGAGGCTTCACTAACACGCTACCGAAGTAGCAATACGGGGATGAACCCGACACCACACACGCTGCCTCTGCAGCAATACACACACAGGGCCAGGCCCCAACACGCTGCCACTGCAGCACACACACGTTCGGGGAATGTACCCCGGACACAACAACCACACGGAGACACAGCTCCGTACACACACACAGATATTCTGAGTTTAAGAAAATCAAAGGATATACAATAACGCTCACAGCAGTGTGTAAATAAAGAAGACTATCATCAGGAATTGGATAACAGATGTAGAAAGTTTCCCCTTCATTTTTCCATTGGCCATTAGAAGATCTTTCTTGAAGTTCAGGTTGGAGGAGTTGAGTTCGCAGGATGTTGGAGTAGCCAGTCCTTCTTCTTGAAGATCCAAGATGTGTTCCTTCAAATCCAAGCTCCAATCGCTCCTACAAACACCTTGAACTGATGAGTCTATCAAAGCCATCTCCTATCCACCTTGTGGCGGCACTCCTTTCTTCTCCCTGCAACAGATAGAACAATATTAGCGTTGGATGCCTCTCTGCTTCGATGGAGATCGCTGGGTATAAATAGGGCTAGAATATAGAACAAAAGACAAGAAAGCCCCATGAGAAAGCTTTTCTAAACAACACCTAAGGCAAGGGTGAAACCCTAAGGGTATAGGTGTAAAACATTATGCATATCGGATCTCGAACCAATGAGGTACGAGGCCCTCCTATTGGACAGCCAATGAGAGCCATGCAGTACTGTTCACATAGGAGCCTTTCTCCCCAAGAAACAGAGTACAAAAGTTTCTACTACTTACATGTGATTGGTCCAACAGAAAAATCTGATTTTACTTTTCCAAAAATTCCTTTATAGCCTTGGACCATCGAACCAACATACTTTGCAATGATTGGGGAACTCTTAGCACAACCAGAACTACACTGATTTAAATGACTGCACCGAGTGTGCATATCGAATGTAAGGTGTGCATCATAAGGCAGAGCATCATAAGGCAGAAAAGATGCACCGATGCAAAGGATGCACAAATGCAAAACAAAATATGCACCGATGAAGTATGTGCTCGATGCAACAAGAAGAGTGTGCATTGTGTAGTGTATGCAGGAGATTATGTAGACTTGAATGCATGGTTGCGAATGTATGGACTTTGAATGCATGATAACGAGTGTATGGACTTTATTTGTGAGGTTGCACAAATGCAGATAGGGAAGTCTACACATTGAATCATGGATGCTCGGACATGCAGTCAACCACTGTACAGACTTGTGTTCATGCAGCAATGTATAGACTTGATGAGATGATGCATGAACAAGCCACCAATCGAGTGTACATACTTGCTGTAATGAACGATGCCCAAATGCGTAGTGTATGGACTTAGCGTGAATGCGAGAAGACGATGTATAGACTTGACCGATGTAAAGTGCACGCAATGTACAGACTTCGTGGAAGTGCTAAAACAGTGAACGTAGGTAAAGATGGGAATGTATAGACTTAATGTATGGACTTGTGTGAGCGGGCAGACAATGTATAGACTTTATAATGCTTCTGAACACGGCTGTACAGACTTGGTCGTATGAACCAATGAAGGTTGTACAGACTTTGTCGAATGAACCACAAGCGGTGATGTGTAGACTTGGCCAATGTACAGACTTAGCAGCGAGATGCACACACATGCCGTCAACAAGACGATGTACAGACTTGAGAAACGATGCATGCACAAGACGATGTACAGACTTGGTCTTGCGACCACGGGCTGTACAGACTTTGAGAAATGATGCATGCACAAGGAATGTACAGACTTTGTCTTGAGTATATGAAGCATGAAGTGATGTGCAGACTTGACGATGTACAGACTTGGTCTTGCGACCACGGGCTGTACAGACTTTGAGAAACGATGCATGCACAAGGAATGTATAGACTTTGTCTTGAGTATATGAAGCATGAAGTGATGTGCAGACTTGACGATGTACAGACTTGGTCTTGCGAACACAGGCTGTACAGACTTTGAATGATGCATGCACAAGACGATGTACAGACTTGATCTTGCGAACACAGGCTGTACAGACTTTGAGTAATGCATGCAGAAGATGATGTACAGACTTGATCTTATGCAGTCTAGGCAAAACTCTGTACAGACTTTATGTGGTCAGTGACGACCAATGCACCGATGCAATCCTTACAATGACTTGATGTAAACACAAGCAGACAGAACTTTGCAAGACTATTTTTAACATTCAACCAGCTTCGGACCCAAGTATTCAACAGATAGATGCACAAACCATTATATGCAGCAGAGTATGCCAATGTGATGCACTGACTCAAATGCGTGCAAGATTAACTAAAACAACGATAGCACTTACCAAATGATCAAATGAGTCTTCCAAGGCATGAAAAAGCTATTTTCAATTAACACATGGATCACAGTTGCAATCCAAGGAAAACTGAACTTGCACAGTCTAATGCAAGATAACACAACAAAACTAAAGCTTACATAATATGATTCAACCAAGCTGCACAGAGAATTCCATCTCAGATCAAAACAATCAAGATCTGTCCTATTAAGTCAAGCACAATCAAAACCAATTTGAACTTAACTTATCCACACCTAGTATGAGTAGACACATCATATGATATGTTAAAGCAGTGAAGCTGGCCATCCAAATGCAAGTATATACATGGAGAACTGTTAAGGCCAGTCAACCCAAGAGCATCCTAACCTTTAAAGCAGAGTATCAACATGTGAGCTCGTTTATCATGAAAATGCCATTAAGCATAAAACACACAATACATTGGAATCATCAAAACCATTGTCAAGGACAATGAGGGGGCGCACAGAACCCAACATACGCAATGACTCTGAGGACCGACCCACCTGTCAGAATTGTCCTGCGGCTTGCGCCAGTTGTACTTTGGCCCCCTTGGCCTATTTGTAAAGCCCATGTGGCTCTCCTGTAGCATAAAACCAGTGGAATAGAAGCGCCCGTATTAGGGCCCCCAGCTTTCTACCTACACCACTCGGCACACGTGCCTAACATCCTAACTCCAGTAAACACCCGTCGATCGAAAGCGCAACCACAACTGCGGAATGCTCTCGGCCCTCTACCCACGGCTTCAAGCATATATACATGCTTCTCTTCAGCATGGAACGAAGGTCTTCGGATTCAATCCGATGTAAATAAACACCGGTTGCTTACGGCCGGTGGGGAAAGATGTCCAGTACACGATTCCCACAATCGCCTATGCACTCGCACCCGTGGAACCCCTTCTCTCCACGTGTCACCCGATCTCTCGACCACGTACCACGTCCTGGCGACGCTTCCCCGGTCAACCCTTGGTTCCATGGGTGATTGTCGAGAAATTGACTGGCATGCCCGCACCCTGTCCGGTTAACCCATGCCCTTACATTTCCGTGCCATTCGACCCTTTTCGACTTTCTGTAAGAGGAGAGTGCCTGATACCGCCGAGAGAGGCATGCAACCATAAGGGGGATACCCAAGATATATCAAACTCCCGTGTCTTCCTTCCCCGTTGTATCCCTTCTTTCACCCCGGTCATCGGCATAAAAACCCGCAACAACAGACCTCCTCAAGAATACCATAGTAATCAAGATCATTTCCATTGTATGTACTACCTTTCACGCATACGCCGCTATTCATCGTAGACTTATTTCGTCCATAATCTCTGGTGTGAAATCTATAACCATTCACAAAAAATCTTGGATAGGCATGCGCGACCTTCGAAGGTCCATAACTTATCACCCGGACTCTTTCATCAGTAACATAACCTTCTTCAACCAATGAATATAAACCATGTTACTTTTCTTTTGATACATGCATACACGTCAAGCTTTGTGGAATTGGTAGATTGACACTTACTTGACCTTTAAGCCATCTAGCAAAAGATCTCTCTCGTTCATTTTGAACCTCCATGTCATTGAGGTTTGGACATTGAGTAATTAATTCTGAATCAAATTGCCTGCAATGATGAATGCAACATCACCGTAAATGGGAGGAAGAACGTCAAGATGCTCATAAATTTTCAGGAGCTGCGGAGTTGACGACTCACTCAACAGAAGGTTCAATTTCAACACAGTTCAGGAGAACATATATCTCTGCGGCCAACAACTCTCTGTCCTCTAATATGCGATTCGAACAACGTCTGAATGCACGTCCTGGATACTTAAATATGGACAACCGATCGGACGGACCCACCTCTCCTCCATCATCATTACGTGGAGGTCGATTGTGGCGAGTTTGAATTTCGGATTCGAAGTACATTGAACAGAAGTTTGAAATTTCTTCAATAATATATGCCCTGGTAATCGAACCCTCTACTTTAGCCTTGTTACGAACCTTCATTTTCAGATTATACATACACCTATGACAACAATTCATATGACAATGACATATAGTGACAATGACAGACACATGTAACTACTGTCAAATAATCAGTAAATGCATATTGATTACCTCTCAAATGGATACATCCATCGAAAATGTACCGGTCCTCCAACTTTGGCCTCGTATGGCAAATGGATAATCAGGTGCTCCATGGAATCGAAGAACGCAAGGGAAAATATCTTCTCCAACTTGCATACCGTCGTGACCACATTCTGTTCCATAGTTTTCCCGTCCCCAAGTTTGAGTTCTGATGCACGTAGAATCCTGAAAAACTGACTCAAGTCAGTCAATGCTCCCCATATAGGCTTTGGCAATATGTCACGGAATGCAATGGGCATAAGTCTCTCCATGAACACATGGCAGTCATGACTTTTCAATCCATATATTTTTCCCTCATTGACATTCACACAACGGGCTATGTTAGACACATATCCATCAGGGAATCTTAATTACTTCAGCTACTGGCACAGTTCATTGATCTGTGTGTCTTTCAATACGTAAGCTGCTTTAGGTTGCACAACTTTGCCCCGTACCAGTCGCAATTCCAACTCTGGTCGTTTGCAAAGTATCTTCAAGTCCGCTCGCGCCTTGGCATTGTCCTTTGTTTTGGCTTTCACATTCATGATGGTGTTGAACACAATATCAAATACATTCTTCTCAACATGCATGACGTCCAGGTTGTGCCATATCAAAAGGGCTGACCAGTAAGGCAATTCCCAGAAGACATTTTTCTTCACCCAATTGTGATCTTCTCCAAATCCACGAAGATGTCATGTACTACCCGACAATTGCACTAAATCTGGTAAGTTTTACACCTGTACTGCCATTTGTCGACCAGACATCCGTTCCAAGTCTGCTACATCCATTTCAACTGTGTTCTTAATGAATGAGTCCTTTTGCCTTCGGAAAGGATGGTCAATTGGTAGAAACCGTCGATGACAATCGAACCAGCATGATTTCTTACCATATTTCAGGACAAAGGATTTGGTATCAGCCATACAGTAAGGACATGCCAACCTCCCGTGTGTGCTCCAGCCAGATAGCATTCCATATGCATGGAAGTCACTTATTGTCCACATCAATGAAGCCTTCATAGTAAAATTTTATTTTCTATACGCATCATAAGTAACAACTCGATCATTCCATAATCTTTTCAACTCATCAATCAGTGGCCTGAGATATATGTCCAAATTTTTTCCTGGATTTTTTGGACCTGGAATCACCAAAGTTAAGAAAAGGTTCTCTCGCTTCATGCACATGCCCGGCGGAAGGTTATACGGCGTCATGAACACTGGCCAACATGAGTAAGACGCCACTGAACCTCCAAATGGGTTGAAGCTGTCTGTGCATAAACCTAACCTAACATTGCGTGGATCATAAGCAAAAGCAGTATACGTACGATTGAAATGAGCCCAGGATTCACCGTCGGTGGGATGACTGATTATATCATCTACACGACCTACTCTCTCCGTGTGCCATATCATATGCCGAGCTGTCTTTGACGACATATACATCCGCTGCAATCTGGGCGTGAGAGGGAAGTATCGCAGTGACTTGTAAGGAACATCCTTCTGCTTTGAATTGTCCCCTCTCTTAGGTTTAAATCTATCATGCTGACAAATATCACACGATCTTTTATCTACATTATCTTCATAATATAGCATACAGTGATTAAGGCATGCATCTATTTTTTGGTATTCAAGCCCTAACTCATTGACCATCTTCTTTGCACGGTAAAAAATTTCAGGCAGCTTCTTATCTCGAGACAACATACTCTTGATAAGGAGGAGCATACGGTCAAAACAACACTCACTAAGGTGAAATTCGGATTTCAAATTCAACAACTGTGAGACAGCAGATAACCGAGTGTGATTTTCAGAACCATCCCACAGCGGCTCATCAGCATCCCAAAGTAACTGATAAAATCTTTCAGCCGACTTATTCGGTGGTTCTTCGTTGTACACGTGTTCCCCTTGTACGTTACAGTTAGGGCCAGTAGCATCGAGTACCATATCTGCATAGGTACTTGTGCTTGCAACATTGCCGGACTCATACGACCAGAACTCCTCACTGTGACACACCTAATTCATATAACCTTTCGTGAACCCTTTCCTGTATAAATGAGCTTGCACATCCCATAGCGAATGAATTCTCTTATTTTTACAACGTAAACAAGGACATCGAATGTTACCACACTGGTCCACTGCTATTAGATGCCCCAATACAAACTGAATAAAACTATCAACTCCATCCTTAAACTCTTCTGATACCACTCCGTCAACTACTCTGTGATTCAACCATGAACGCTCAATTCTAGCCATATTTACCTAACATATTAAAAAAATCATATCAATATGTCTTATCACTACATCTAAGAAAATATCGTGTATATCTCCCCTAAATATTGACTATTTTCCACACTTATACATCCTATTTGGTCACATATACATCCATATCCACATCCACTTTCACTTCCATATTCACACACCGTGGTTGACATCGACATCATCTTCTGGAAAAAATCATTAACATACTCGCATTCATATACACATTTTCTTACATATCGGCATCCACACCAATCTACCAATTTAATTCACATTCAAGCATACTAATCACATATATCATAACAAAAGTCTTGAAGGGGCAAAAATGAAAAAAGAGTCATATCCACATTTACGCACACACATTTATACCCACATCCCTCTTCCCATCCTCCCAATAAAAATAGGGGCTTGGAATTTCATTTGATGTTGTAAGAGTACAGCAGGTGATAAGGAGAAAAGGTTCATCTTATAGATCAGGCATGAAGATTAAAATTCTCAAAGGAGCAGTTGGTTTACTTAAAAGTAATCTCTATGTAACTCTTGAGTACATATTACTTGGGGGATAATACGTACTCAAGAAGGGGGGCCAACGGGAGAGGGAGAAAGGGGAATACCTACGGTGGGGGGTGTCCGCCGGAAAGAATTTGACCGCCGTCGCTGCCGGAGCTCACCTCCGCCCGCCCTCGCCACTCTGCCGCCCCCGGGTAAGAGATTGAGAAGCGGGTGCGATCATGAGAGAGGAAAGGGATGCAGTGGTTGAAGGAGGAGGAAGGGGGAAGGACTAAGGAGGTCAGGAGAGGGGTCGTCTGACTGTTCTTGTCTCTTTTTATTTGGCACTATATTTTCATTTGGCGCCATATTTTCATTCATTCATTCATGAATTTTTGTCATTCATTAATTTCTTCCTATAAAAGGATAAAATCTCACTCAGTAAAAATTATCATTAGATCTAAAAAATTATTATTTAATATTTTGAGATCTGAAATTTAGACATTTTTTACTTTTTTTATGGCCGATAAGTCGATTCCTATAAAAAGAAGAGAGAGCGTGTTGAAAAGCCTAGCTACCTTGAAAGCAAGGTTTGTGGTCTCGACCGACCCGCCCGTCCCGGTCACGGCCCGAGACGGGTCGGGTCGGTGCATATTCGCTCCGTGTCGGTCCATCTCGTAAAATGTTAAAATAAAAAAGGCTATTTATATATATAATATATATATAATATTACAACAAAGTAAAAAAATAATCATCATATATATAATATATATATAATAACATATTAAAATAATGAAGCATCCCGGTCACGACCCAAGACCCGGGCGTCCCGCCCACCACTTAGGTGGGGTCGGGACGTGCAGGTCGAGGCATCCCGGAGCGGGACGTCAAACCCTGCTTGACCGATAAGTCGATTCCTATAAAAGGAAGAGACAGCATGTTGAAAAGCCTAGCTACCTTGAAAGGCCCACATCGGGGTGCGAAAAGGTACTGAGAGGCGTATCGGTCACATTTTGACCATTTCCTTATTGTTCCGTGCCCCCGCCAAACTCATGTGTTTTGAATTTACCGTCACATCTATAATGAATTTTCAGGAGCTAGGGCTCCTCGCGGGGAATGCCACGTGGAAGCACTCAGGTGCCATAATCAAATATCATTGTATCTTTTATCGGTTTTACTCACGATAGGGCGTGCCAATCACTTGTGTGTGACAATGTGTTCAGGTTCCAAGACTGGAACAGTCTGGACTAACCGAAGGTGCGCTCCTTCTGATCACTAAGCAGACGATGGTGGGCATCGGGTCGGGACTGACGACCCGCCGTCCCATAAAGGTCGATCACGACAATAAGAGGTGAAAACGTTTGATTAATCGCCAAGCAATGGGGCTGCATGGCTGATAAGTCGATTCCTATAAAAGGAAGAGACAGCGTGTTGAAAAGCCAAGCTACCTTGAAAGGCCCACATCTGGGTGTAAAAAGGTACTCAGAGGCGTATCGATCACATGTTGACCATTTCCTTATTGTTCCGTGCCCCCGGCAAACTCGTGTTCTGAATTTACCGTCACGTCTATAATGAATTTTCGGGAGCTAGGGCTCCTCGCGGAGAAAGCCACGTGGAAGCACTCAGGTACCATAATCAAATATCATTGTATCTTTTATCGGTTTTACTAACGATAGGGCATGCCAATCACTTGTGTGTGACAATGTGTTTAGGTTCCAACACTGGAATGGTCTGGACTAACAGAACGTGCACTCCTTCTGATCACTAAGCAGACAGTGGTGTGTATCGGGTCAAGACTGGCGACCCGCCGTGCCATAAAGGTCAATCATAGCGAAAAGAGGGGAAAACGTTTGATTAATTACCAAGCAATGGGGCTGCATGGCCGATAAGTCGATTCCAATAAAAGGAAGAGAAAGCGTGGAGAAAAGCCTAGCTACCTTGAAAGGCCCACATCGGGGTGTGAACAGGTACTCAGAGGCGTAACGGTCACATGTTGGTCATTTCCTTATTATTCTGGGCCCCCGTCAAACTCATGTGTTTTGAATTTACCGTCACGTCTATAATGAATTTTCAGGAGCTAGGGCTCCTCGCGGGGAATACCACGTGGAAGCACTCAGGTGCCATAATCAACGTCGCCCTTGAGTCACGACCTATCATTCGGGGTAGGTGTGGCCATCCCTGCCGAACCGGTCGTTCCGGCCACGGGTTCGGTGCTATGTATTCAGGGGGGGTGAATGAACACACCCTTTAAAACTTCACCCAATTAAAATCTAGTGCTAAGAACTGTGGAATAAAAGCACTAAGACTAAATAAGAAAGTCTAATCCGGTCATCTATTGAACCTGTAGACGGATATAAAGAGTGCTCCTAATCAGACATCTAATGTGGGCAGCAGTTAAACAGATCAAGCAAACACACAATACTACTGTCAAGTATATAGTGTGTGCATCAATGAAATGAATACTTATAGAAAATCAAACCAAAGTGAACCTAAGCATTCATCTAGCGCCAAACACACAAGAAATCAAACCACTGCACAATGGGTTTTTAGGTGGTTCGGTCTAGCAGACCTACATCCACCCCACACTCAAACCAGAGTGTGGATTCCGCTGACTCACAGCTTGAACAGCTGGGCATCACAGCTTGCCATACAACCGCTGGGCAACACAGCTTGCCGTCCGAGGAATCCTCCTCGCCCGCTGAGCAACACAGCTTACTGTCCAGTGGAATCCACCACTGCAACCGCTGACTAACAGCTTGAAGAAAGGATAAAATGGAAAATGAAAACAAGAACCAAACAGCACCGGAAAGTTGTAAACAGTGAAGCACAAAATGTGGCTCTTAAAGAGCTGACTGGAGTGGATCTGATTCAACTTCCAGTGGGAACGATCTTCTCTGCTTTTCTCTTCTCTCTCTCTTTCTTCTTCTTCACTTCACACTCTGCTCTCTCGATCTCTCACTCAATCTCTCTTTCTTTCTCTTTCTCTTCTTCACTCTCTTTCTTCTTCTCTTCTGCTGGATCGAAGGCTTCTCTGCACTCTGCTTTTTCTTCACGGCTTCTATCTTCGATCTGTCTCCTCCGATCAGCCTTCATCTGTGGACGAAGGCTTGTATATATAGCGGCAGCAGCAGCAGTAGCCAGGACGCGTGTGGCTTCCATAGTTCCCGCCCTAAGAATTCGGACCACGTGGCAGCATCCAGCAGGCTGTCAGTACACGTGTCCTCATCTGGGCACTCTCATTGTCCTCGGATCACGTGCCCTTCATTAGCCTCACGCGCAGAGCACCTGTCAGACAGAGTATCGGATTAAGTATATGCATTGCAGTGTATAGACTTCGCTGTATAGACTTGTGAAGGCGAAGCAATGTATAGACTTAGTGAAACTAAAGCAACGTATATACTTCACATAAGCAGAGCTATGGCATTGTATAGACTTCATGTTGTGAATCAATGTATGTACTTAGCTGAAGACTCCCAGTCGATGTATACACTTGGAGATCATTCAACTGCCAAAGTGTAAACTTCACAATGTATAGACTAAACATGTGCAACGTTGGTAAAAACCCAATGTATGGACTTCGAAGTGCAACGTAGGTAAAAGGCTGCCAGTGTACAGACTTTGACAAAGTCATGAGACGTTCTCTAAGACGATGAAGTATGTATAGACTTTATAGTGAATGGATGCTCAGAGAGACGCAAGTTGAGACGATGCAGTGTACAGACTTACCCAATGTGTAGACTTGGAGACCCAAAGGCAGTGTATAGACTTTGCTTCGAACGTAGTTAAAAGTGAGGAGTGTATAGACTTTGTGAAGCACAGTCCAGTGTACAAACTTTGCAAGCAGTCCGATGTATAGACTTGAGTAAAGTGAACAGATGTTCAGATTTTGAAGATCCACTGTGGATGTATAGACTTCGGAGTCTTGAAGCCAATGTAAAGACTTGCCACCGACCAATGTATAGACTTGGTGGAAGTCATGCTACAGTGAATGAATGTATAGACTTCGAAGACTAATGCATGAGACACTGCACTGTACGCTGTACAGACTTGCCGATCAACAGTGGATGTATAGACTTGAATAGACCCAAGGTGAGACGATCGGATGTATAGACTTTGAATATGAAGACCAATGTATGGACTTCGAATCTGAGGACCAATGTACAGACTATGAGAGCTAAGGCCAATGTATACACTTGAAGACCCTGACCCAGTGTATAGACTTCACATGATGCACGAAGACACAGTCCAATGTACATACTTCATGAACAATGTATGAACGAGACGCTGTACAGACTTTGAATGAAAGTCCAATGTGCAGACTTGCCTTAGACTCTAAATGAGACGGACAGTGTATACACTTAGCCAATGCAATGCACTATGAATGTATGGACTTTATGAATGCATGCTACAGTGCCAATGTACAGACTTGGTGGAAGGCATGCAATGTATAGACTTCAGAACAAATCCAGTGTATAGACTTCAGAACAAATCCAGTGTATAGACTTCCACCATGATGCATGCAATGCAATGCAGATACTGACTGTATAGACTTATGCATGAGACGTTGAGGAAGACGGTGGATGTACAGACTTCTAAATGTACAGACTTTCCACCAACCAATGTATAGACTTGGCAAGCCTAAGACGCTGAATGAGACGGTGGAGTCTGTATAGACTTTGCTCAATGCATAAGACGCTAATTGAGACGGTCCATTGTATAGACTTGCTGTAATAGTCCGATGTACATACTTCCAATGCAATGCAATGCAATGTAATGTATGGACTTCGACGATGTACACACTTAGCCAATGTGCAGACTTTAACAACGTGATGCAATGTACACACTTTTAAAGACGATGCACTGTATAGACTGGAGAGACGGACCAGTGTATATACTTTACATGAAAGCCCAATGTACAGACTTAAGGTTCCACTGTGGATGTATAAACTCTGAAGAAATGAGGCGATGTGTGGACTTTGAGGTTCAACAGTGGATGTATAGACTTTGAGCTCCTGAAGCAATGTTCAGACTTCAATCCAAGGAATGCACTGGCGATGTATAGACTTTGGACCCTTGAAGGATGTATAGACTTCAGTTGAACACAGTCCAATGTATATACTTGCATGAGACGGTCAGTGAGACGCTCAATGTACAGACTTCGCCTGAGACAATGCATGAGACGAACGATGTAAAGACTTTAAGTCCAATGTAAGAGACTGTACAGACTTACTCATGGACAACGCACTGCTAGGAATGCAATGTATAGAACAGAAGTCAAGTAAAAAATCATACACATGCATTCTCCAGATAATATATCAGTCACAGTCATATGCATTCATATTGCTGTCATCAAAACACAATATCTTAATGCACTCACTGTGTTGCTATCATCAAAATAAAACTAGCATTGCTATCATCAAATCATCAATCAGTCAATAGCACATGCTTGTGCCTAAGGGGCACAACATTCTCCCCCTTTTTGATGATGGCAACACAAAGTGACAATGAGTCACACAGAGTTTTCTCCCCCTTTGACATGATCAAAAAGAGAAAAACAGTAGGAACATGAGTGCAGCATGGCAGTATGCATGCAAATTTCTCTTAGAACAATAAACTCCCCCTAAAGGTATGACTCCCCCTGAATTATTTCTCCCCCTAAATAATTGCTCCCCCTTTGAGAAGGAATATGGACAGATGTACAAAGGTAGAGAAGGTAGGAGGGTCACTTGACAATAGCTGAATCATTGGTTCAGAAAGTAAGCCTGATTATAAACAACAGTTAAAGTATAAGAATCAGCAACATACAGTTTTGACAAAAATTCAGGTTTAACAGTGATAAATCTAGAGTAAAACACCTGACCCCTGAAAAAGAGTTTATAGACTCCATTTATAGCAATGAATCTAGGGCACATGGTTTTAATAGATAAGTCAGAAATAATACCCTTTTGTGATTAAACAAAGAAATTCAAGAAAGGCAACTTGAATATGTATTGAGAAAAACAATTTTCACTCATTGACTTTTGATTTCAAAGGGTTACAGCAGTTTGATTTTCATTTTGGAATTTTCAGAAACTGAGCTAAGTGAATAGACCAGTGGCATTTATGCTTTTGACATTAGGTGTACACCTTGATTAAAGGCAGGTACCCCCAGTTACTAGGCATAAACTACTAGATCTATTTCAGATCAAGACCTACAAGGAACATGTTTCCCTTTGACATTAAGGGCACACCTTGATCAGAGGCCAGTACCCCCAGTTACTTGGTGAAAACTCCCCCTATAGATATGACCCTATGAACAGAGGTAGTCTGAAGCACTTCATGACTTATGAGTTCTCCTGCTTCATTTGAGGAGATCACAGTTTCTCAGTGCAATCACCCATTGCTCTGTCACTATGTTCAGCTCTTTACATTTATGATCTTATTTACTGCTGCCCTTATTTCTTTTAGAGTGATTTTTCAAAAATCAGTACACACTCTTATTCACCTTTTCTAGATATTTCCATATTAACACATTGAGGTATAAAAAAAAAACTTTTTCCATTCTTACCATAAGATAAAGATTAAGAGCTATAAAAGTTTTCTTTTTATCTCAAATTCTGAAGGCAGACACATAACTCTTCAATTTATAAAGGTTAAACCTTTAGTTCCTTTCAATTGCAAGAGTGATTCTTATAAAAGAACAATTGTAACAACTGTAACTCAATTCACTAAACCATGAGCAGTACTGTTGTTCAGTGAAGGTTAGGGAAATGATAGCAATTAATAAGCAGTGATAGCAATAGACATGGAGTTCAATGGCATCTGATGTCAAAGAATATGATAGAGTTGAATGGGGACCATGAGAAGTGAAAGGAATTCAATGTAATAATCAGAACTCTCGGCTCCCCCTGACATCATGATGCAAAAACATGCTATGCAATGATCATTTCTTTTCAGATTTTTAACTTTAATGATATGCATCACAGTGTTCTACATGAAGACTATGCAACAATGATGCACAAGGCAAGTGTGCAATCAATTCAAGTTTATGCGCCCAAGTTGTGAACATTTTTATCCTTTTTCAGATTTTTCAAAAAAATGATGCAGTACACTGATCTACATGAAGACAGGACCCATGGTACTAGGCGGAGGACCTGGTCTCAAAGACCATCTCACACATAGTAAGAACCTCCAGGCAGATTTTCCTGCCTTTTAGTAGCTTACCATTTGATATACCAGGGTTATGCAAGACAATGCAACATAAAGTAGTCCTACATGCATTGAACAACTTCATTGACAGTCATGCAAATGATGTATGCAGACATAAGACACATGCATTGACTGTGTGTACTAAATGACCCATTTAAAATCAGTGCAAGTTATGCATTTAACAACAAATATGCAATGCATTGACACAAAACACATGCATTGACACAGAGTCTATATAGTGCATTAACTGTATATGCTAAAATCATTCAAATTCAGTTCAGCAATTGGCAAGAGAAGAGCATCAGATATATGCAGAGTAAAACTCAGTAGCTGAGTCTGGAATGCAGACTGATCAGCTAGAGAAGAGAAGATCATACATCAAACAAGCAAATCAACATGAAATTCTCATTTTTTTTCATTACTCACAAATTCAAATGATGATTCATACAAATTAGGCAGAAGAGAATTACCATAAGCATGATTGCGCAATTTCACATTTCAGAGAGTTTCAGTTCAATATCAACAAATCAACATGATATGCAGTCATTTCAAATTCATAATTTCATATGATGGAATTTTTAAACTGGATGGTCAGAACAAACCCGAAGAGCAGGATCCTGGGGTCTTCTGTTGAGTGCCTTGGATCATTAACCCCTTTATTCATCAGCTTCCAAGGCACACCTGCAACATTTTAATCAATTTGACCCTGCAGGGACCCAAGAAGTCTTGGGTCCTGTATGAGCCCTAACAGGTGTTCTGAACAGTTTCTTAGCAGAATTATCATCATATTCCATCAGAAAATAATTGTCCATGGAATGTCCAAAATTTCCACAATAATGACATGAAACAACAGATTGTCTGGTCCTATGATGCTTATCAAAAGAAGCATGAGACCTATGAGATTGAGCATGAGTTGTCCTGTTGTTTACATGGACATTCTGTTTCTTATTCTTCTTCACCCAACATTCAGCAGATTTGTGACCTGTTTTACCACAGTTAAAGCATGAAAAATTCACAGGTCGTTTTGCAGAGAATTTAAAGGCTTTGTCATTAACATGACTTACATGAGCATGCCAACAGTTCTTGACTGTATGGCCATGCTTCCCACACTCATAGCACCTCAAGTGCTTACTTCTCGAGTTGTTGTTCCCCCAATGATATCCTGACCAGCATTCATTTGCCTTATGCCCAGGCTTTTTGCAAGTGAAATAAATAATATGCTGGCCTAAAGTAGATCTAAATCTGTGTGGGTCATGAGCATGTGTAAAGGATCTAGGATTCACGTTGTTATCTTCTTTCAGTTTAAAACATGCATTCATTAGATGACCACGCCTACCACAGTAATAACAAGATGCATTAGATTTCTTAGTGGCATGGTTTCTATCAGATAATTTCCTAGAATGCATTGCTTTATTTGCATGCTCATCCTCTTTTAATATTCTACAATCATCCATGATATGCCCATGCTTACCACAGTAATAGCAAGAAGCATCAAATTTCCTAGGGGCATGGTTTCTATCAGATGAATTCACAGATGCATGTGAATGAGTACAAGAAGCATGAGCATTTTGCATTGACCCATCAGATTCAGCAGAGCTAACAAATTTCAGAGTATAACCAGAATTATTCTTTGCCCTTTTTGTTTGACTCTTTCTTTTCAATTTCTGATTATCCTCAATAGGTTTTGTTTACTTTTCAATTTTCAGAGCTTTGAACTGAAAGGCAGATTTTGAAGGTGATTTCTGATCTTCATTTTATTTTGGGGATTGCCTTGAAGTACCAGCTACATCAGAGCTTTTCACAAAAGTGGCATACAGCTAGTTTTTAGAGATTTCCTTCACATCAGAATTACAGTTTGTTCCCCTTTTTGAATTATCATCCTTCCTTTTCACAATAGCTTTTATTTTTCTTTCAATTTTTGCAGACTTGGATGCTAAGTTTTCCAGATCATGAATTTTATCTTCCAAAGATGCTATATGAAGCTCATAACTGGCTATTTCTTGTTCACTGCAATTAACACATTCACTTAGAACTTTGTTTGCAGTTTTATACTTCTTAATTTCTTGTTCCAAGTTGTTCAAGATTTTTAATTCTTCATTACAAACAGCATTCCCTTTTTCTGTGGTGAGAAGTCTTTCAGACAAGCCAGTGTTTAACCATTTCAGTTTTTCAACTTCAGCTTTTAATTCAGTGTTTTCTTCCTCAAGATCTCTAGCCTGAAATTCATTACCCTCACATCTCTCTCTTCCAGACATTAGCTCCAGTTTTTCAATTAATTCCTCTTCTCTTTCCTCCACTCTGATTTTCTCAGCCACCAAGTTTTTATGATCCTCTTTAAGTGAGACAATTTATTTTCTCAGCCATTCATTCTCACTATAAAGATCTTCATTTCGTTCTCTTAGAGCTGAGCACATATGGCAGGTTAATTCAGCAGAAGAAGAAAGTGAAGCCTCCCCATTGATTTCATTTATTCTACCCACAATATTTTCAATTTTCTTTTGAGATTCTTCATTCTCAAGTTTCAGTTTATCCAATTCAGAATTAACTTGAGTCAGTTCTTGCATGCCTTTTAGATGCTCATTTTTCTTATCATTCAGTTGATTCTCAATTTCTGACATTTTGTCTAAGCATGTTTGTTTTTCAATTTCTAGAGATTTGATTACTTCCTTTTGTAATTTACCATCATGATCAAACTCATTTATCATGTCTTCTAAAATAGCACATGCCTTACAAGAATTTTCATCGCTTTTCAGACTATCTCTTAGTTTTGCATCTTCACATTTCAGTTCTCTTATTTCATACAACATCTCCTTTTTCAATTTTTTCTTTTCAGATTTCAATTGTTCACATTTATTATTGAGTTCCTCATTTATATTCCATAGGTCATCAATTGAACGTTCTCCAGATTCAGAGCTTACCTCGGATGAAGTTTCATCATTAGCATTTCTCCGATCAGCCATAAAACATTTGCTGTGATTCCTGATTAGCTTTAGTTTTTCCAAAATGTCTTTGGCAGACCTGTAGGAAGAAATGCATTCGATTAAAGATCTGTCAATTGATTCTTTTAATAAAACTACAGCTCTAGTGTTGACAGAGTCTTTCAGCTTATCCTTCTTGGTCCATCAAGATTTATCCTTTGATAAGTTGTATGGACCGTGAGTCATTACCTTCCAAAGTTTTGGATCAGTAGATTTTACATACTGATGGAGATTTTCGAACCAAGAATCAAAGTTATCACCTCTGAATATCGGAGGATTAGCCATCGAAGCAGATAACAACCAGATTCAAAAGCACATGACAATTGACAAGAGATGCACTAAAACAGATGAGCAAGACAATGCACTAATTCAGTGAGACTAAACAACGAGCAAAAGAAGCCCACTCTGAAACGCACCAACAACTAGCAGGATCCTCTGCAGATTATTAGATCTGATAGATCAGAGACCCGCTCCGATACCAATTGTTGGGTTCGGTGCTATGTATTCAGACGGGGGGTGAATGAATACACCCTTTAAAACTTCGCCCAATTAAAATCTAGTGCTAAGAACTGTGCAATAAAAGCACTAAGACTAAATAAGAAAGTCTAATCCAGTCATCTATTGACCTGTAGACGGATATAAAGAGTGCTCCTAATCAGACATCTAATGTGGGCAGCAGTTAAACAGATCAAGCAAACACACAATACTTGGAGAGGGGGATTTCTGCAGCCCACTCAAAGAGCAGCCCAACAAGACCCAACAGGGTCCAACGAGGCAAGCTCACCTGAGTGACAGCCCACAGGGCCCACTTAGGAAAGAAAAGCCCAATGAACAAACACTCGAGGAACCAACTCTCCCCGGCGGCCCCTAGGCTCGGAGGGCCCGAGTAATGGTCAGGTCACAAGGAGGGTCCGGCCCAAGCCGTTTCCCCGCCCGGGAGAGACAGACATTCGCCGACTTATCCAACCCCTCTTTCGCCGAGCTATGCTCATCGCCCGGACAGGGCTGGCGTTTCAGAAGCTCGGCCAGACCGGATATTATCCGTTCGTGCTGCCGTTAAGAGTCCCCAACGGACAGGGGAATCAAGAAGCCACCGGACTTCGAGGCGATAACGTTCCCACGATAAGGCCATGAAAGCCCACGTTGAGGACGTAACTCCCGCCGAAAACCCCTCAGCTTGCAGGACTCCTGAAGGCGGCGTACTATTTAAACCAGGGATACCCTCCGGTGGAAGGTAAGGGGCCATTAAGGCACTCATACCCCAAACTCCTGAGCACAATCCGCTTCACCCCTCTGGTGGAGAGGAATCTCGCGCACTAGTTTTCCTCCTCCCCATTATTGCTTCCACCACAGCTCTACTGACTTAACCATCGGAGGGTTTTTCCCCAGGGAAACCCCCTGGGCCCTCTGATACGTTTCCCTGTCTTGCAGTTCATCTTCTGGTGATCCACAGCCCGCTCAGGACACAGCGCGAGATTTCGCCTCTTCAATACTACTATCAAGCATATAGTGTGCGCATCAATGAAATGAATATTTATAGAACATCAAACCAAAGCAAACCTAAGCATTCATCTAGCGCCAAACACACAAGAAATCAAACCACTGCACAATGGGTTTTTAGGTGGTTCGGTCCAGCAGACCTACATCCACCCCACACTCAAACCAGAGTGTGGATTTCGCTGACTCACAGCTTGAACAGCGGGGCATCACAGCTTGCCATACAACCGCTGGGCAACACAGCTTGCCGTCTGAGGAATCCTCCTCGCCCGTTGAGCAACACAGCTTGCTGTCCAGTGGAATCCACCACTGCAACCGCTAACTAACAGCTTGAAGAAAGGATAAAATGGAAAATGAAAATAAGAACCAAATAGCGCCGGAAAGCTGTAAACAGTGAAGCACAAAATGTGGCTCTTAAAGAGCTGACTGGAGTGGATCTGATTCAACTTCCAGTGGGAACGATCTTCTCTGCTTTTCTCTTCTCTCTCTCTTTCTTCTTCTTCACTTCACACTCTGCTCTCTCGATCTCTCACTCAATCTCTCTTTCTTTCTCTTTCTCTTCTTCACTCTCTTTCTTCTTCTCTTCTGCTGGATCGAAGGCTTCTCTGCACTCTGCTTTTTCTTCACGGCTTCTATCTTCGATCTGTCTCCTCCGATCAGCCTTCGTCTGTGGACGAAGACTTGTATATATAGCGGCAGCAGCAGCAGCAGCCAGGGCGCGTGTGGCTTCCACTGTTCCCGCCCTAAGAATTCGGACCACGTGGCAGCATCCAACAGGCTGTCAGTACACGTGTCCTCATCTGGGCACTCTCCTTATCCTCGGATCACGTGCCATTCATTAGCCTCACGAGCAGAGCACCTGTCAGACAGAGTATCAGATTAAGTATATGCATTGCAGTATATAGACTTCGCTGTATAGACTTGTGAAGGTGAAGCAATGTATAGACTTAGTGAAACTAAAGCAACGTATATACTTCACATAAGCAGAGCTATGGCATTGTATAGACTTCACGTTGTGAATCAATGTATGTACTTAGCTGAAGACTCCCAGTCGATGTATAGACTTGGAGATCATTCAACTACCAAAGTGTAAACTTCACAATGTATAGACTTAACATGTGCAACGTCGGTAAAAACCCAATGTATGGACTTCGAAGTGCAACGTAGGTAAAAGGCTGCCAGTGTACAGACTTTGACAAAGTCATGAGACGTTCTCTAAGATGATGAAGTCTGTATAGACTTTACAGTGAATGGATGCTCAGAGAGACGCAAGTTGAGACGATGCAGTGTACAGACTTGCCCAATGTGTAGACTTGGAGACTCAAAGGTAGTGTATAGACTTTGCTTCGAACGTAGTTAAAAGTGAGGAGTGTATAGACTTTGCGAAGCACAGTCCAGTGTACAGACTTTGCAAGCAGTCCGATGTATAGACTTGAGTGAAGTGAACGGATGTTCAGACTTTGAAGATCCACTGTGGATGTATAGACTTCGGAGTCTTGAAGCCAATGTAAAGACTTGCCACCGACCAATGTATAGACTTGGTGGAAGTCATGCTACAATGAATGAATGTATAGACTTCGAAGACTAATGCATGAGACGCTGCACTGTACGCTGTACAGACTTGCCGATCAACAGTGGATGCATAGACTTGAATAGACCCAAGGTGAGACGATCGGATGTACAGACTTTGAATATGAAGACCAATGTATGGACTTCGAATCTGAGGACCAATGTACAGACTATGAGATCTAAGGCCAATGTATACACTTGAAGACCCTGACCCAGTGTATAGACTTAACATGATGCACGAAGACACAGTCCAATGTACAGACTTCGTGAACAATGCATGAACGAGACGTTGTACAGACTTTGAATGAAAGTCCAATAAGAAGCTTGACGTCCTCGTGGAGCTCACGAGGGCCCAGGCGGCAAGGGATGCCAGGTCCCGCGCCCCGTTCGGGAGCCCCCCCGTCGAAGTGCGTCCCAACATACCGCCGGGGGCCGCTTCACCCTCCGCGGTCAGCAGCTCATCCGCAACAACGTTGGAGGACCCTCGCAAGCTCCGCCCCCGGAGCAAGAGGCTTCCTCCACGCCCAGAAAAGGGAAACAGGGGGCGAGGCCTCCGCGCCCGGGCGCTGACGTTCCTGAGGATCGCCACGACGCTCCCCCCAGTCCCACGGCACGACCGCAGTCGGAACTATCCTTCCGACTGAGGGATTTTGAAAGACGTTTTGCAGAGCAAGAGCGCGCCCTTCGCCCCCTGCAGAAAACCTCTTTCCCGGAGGACGAGGAGAAATCCCCTTTCTCCGAATACATCTTGAAGGCAGAGGTGTCTCCCAGAACCTCCATTCCGACCTTCAAGCTCTATGATGGCCAGGGCGACCCAGCCGACCACTACGACAGCTTCGACGCCCTTGTAACTCTGCATGGAATGCCGGATCCTATCAAATGCCGAGCCTTTGCGGCCACCCTATTCCAAGGCGCTCAGGCATGGTTCCGGGCCCTCGCCCCTGGGTCCATCCGGGACTTCAGGCAATTCGGGCGAGTCTTCAAGGAAAGCTTCGCTGGGAGCGCCCCCCCAAGGTCAGTAGCGGGGCTCCTGGCCCTCAAACAGGCGCAAGGGGAAAGGTTCCGGGCTTATGTCCACCGATTTAAATCGGATGCCCTCAGAATTCCCCGTCTGGATGTGGCCTCGGCCACGACCGCTCTGACCGGGGGCACCCGGGATGAGAATCTCTGCCGCGAACTGGTTCTCCACCCTCCCTCGACCCTTGCCGAGCTAGTGACTCTGGCACTGCGCCACGTCGAGTGCGAAGAAGTACTCAGCGCTTGCCGAGACACAACCGGCTCGGGTCGGGAGGGGGACAAGAAGCGGGCCTCCGAGCCAAATCCTGGCTCGGGCAAGAAGCGCGATCGGGAAGGAGAGCGCAAACGGAAGTATGAGCGATACACCCCGTTGACCGTGCCAGTCTACGAGATCTATGAAGACATCAAAGACTCGGGACTCCTCCGCCAGCCCGAACCAATGAGGTCGAAGAACCGCAAGCGCGACAGGCATTGCCTGTTCCACGGCGACCACGGGCACCACACCGGCGACTGTCACCAGCTCCAAGACGAGATCGAGCGTCTCATCCGTCAGGGGCACCTGGCCCGGTTTGCAGCCGGGCGCAAAGAAGACCGAGATGCCACCGAGGAGATCGACAACGCCCCCCGAGGGGTCCACATCAACGTCATCTCCGGAGGAACGGCATCGGGCGGCGACACTAGCGGAGGAAGGAAGCGTCATGCCGAGCGGGCCAGCCAGGCCTTAGAGCCCTCCAGGGGCCCGCCGAGGGAGCCCCAGGTCATAGTCTTCTCCGACCAAGACCTGGAAGGGCTGAACATCCCGCATGATGATGCCCTCATTATCTCGGCCACAATAAACCATTGTAACGTAGATAGAATTCTGGTTGACAATGGGAGCGCCCCCGATGTATTATCTTATGACTGTTTCCTCAAGATGGGGGAAGACCCATCCAAGCTCCACCCGATCCGAACACCCCTTTGCAGGTTTAACGGCCTGGCCACCTATCCCGAGGGAGCCCTAAGCCTGCCGGTCACCATCGGCACCCCACCCAAAACCGTTACGGTCATGGTGGACTTCATAGTGATCAAGGGTATGATAGCGTACAACGCCATTTTCGGCCGAAAAATCCTCAGCAGAATAAAGGCCGTACCATCTACCTATCACCATAAAATGAAGTTTCCCACCAAAAATGGGTTGGGAGAAGTCCGAGGTAACCAGGCCACGGCTAGAAGGTGCTACAACATCTCGGTGGAAGCCTCAAGGCCAGACGGGAAGGATAAGGGCCCCAAGGGAGTCGAAGGAAAGACCGTAACCACCGAGCCCGGTGGCGAATTACTAACGGTATTCCTAAATGATGACCCAGCCCTCGGAGTAAGGATCGGAGCCGACCTACCACCTAAGGAACAGCAGCAATACAAGAAATTTCTTTCTGAGTACATTCAGATCTTTGCTTGGTCCGATGATCAACTCCCTGGCATACCAGAGAAGACCGTGCTACACCAACTCAACCTCAACCCTACCGGGAAGCCCGTGCAGCAGCGCCGAAGAAAGCACGCACCAGAGAAGCAGGCGATCATCAAGGCGCAGGTCACCAAGGGACAAGAGACTGGCCTCTTCAGACCAGTCCGGTACCCAACGTGGCTAGCCAACGTCGTCCTGGTGCCAAAAACCACAGGCAAATGGCGAATGTGCGTGGACTTCACCGATCTGAATAAGGCTACCCCCAAGGACTGCTATCCGCTACCGAGCATCGACCAATTGGTTGATTCAACCTCGGGCAACGAGATACTCAGCTTCCTAGATGCCTATTCGGGTTATCACCAGATCAGAATGAATCCAGAAGACGTCGAGAAGACCGCCTTCATCACCGACTACGGCGTGTATTGCTACACCCGGATGCCCTTCGGGTTGAAGAACGCTGGAGCCACATATCAGCGACTGGTAAATCACATGTTCGAGGGACAGCTAGGTTGGAACGTCGAGGCTTACATCGACGACATGCTCGTCAAGACCCCCAAGGCCCAAGACCACTTCACCGACCTTGTCGAAACCTTCGGCACCCTCCTGAAGTACAACATGAAGCTCAACCCAGCCAAGTGCGCCTTTGGAGTAAAATCCGGGAAGTTCCTGGGTTTCCTGGTCACTCAGCGCGGGATCGAAGCCAACCCTGACAAAGTCCAGGCCATCCTGGACATGCACCGGCCCACGTGCGTTAAAGACGTCCAGCGTCTAATAGGGCGTGTCGCGGCTCTCAGCCGTTTCCTGTCCCATGCGGCCGAACGATGCTTGCCCTTCTTCAAACTGATGAGGGGACCCAAGCTAGCATCTGCTACGTTCGCATGGGATGAGGAATGCCAGATAACATTCGCCGAGCTTAAAAAGTTCCTGGCTTCGCCACCGGTGCTCTCCAAGCCCGTCCCAGGCGAAGTCTTGCTGCTCTACCTCTCGGTGACGCCATCCACGGTCAGCTCGGTCCTAGTCAGAAATGACTCGGGAATCGAAAGACCGATCTACTACACCAGCAAGGCGCTCAATGAGGCCGAACAAAGGTACCCCACAACCGAGAAACTCATGCTAGCGTTGGTTAACTCCGCAAGGCGCCTCCGACCCTACTTCCAGGGGCACCCCATCACCGTGCTAACCGGCGAGCCGTTGAAGAAGATTCTGGCCCACCCCGAGGCCTCAGGGCGACTCGTCAAATGGGCCATTATGCTCGGGGCCTATGACATCTCGTATCGGCCACGATCAGCAATCAAAGGCCAAGCGCTCTTCGACTTCATTGCCGAAAGCACCATCCCGGCCGAAGATAGGCCTCCGACCACGATCGGGCCAACCTAGGAACTGTTCGTCGATGGATCATCCAATTCGGCAGGCAGCGGTGCGGGGATCCTCCTGAGGTCCCCTGAAGGGATAGAGCTACAGTACGCCTTGAAATTCAACTTTCAGGCATCCAACAATGCTTCAGAGTACGAGGCCCTTATCTCGGGAACACGCATGGCCTGACGGTTGGGGGTCGATCGAGTCAGGATCCACACCGACTCTCAGCTGGTCGCGAGCCAGGTCAACGGCGAGTACGAAGCTCGAGAGGCACCCATGATCAAATACCTCCAGCTGGTCAGGAGCTTGGCCCAACGATTCGAGGGATTCGAGGTAGTCCGAATAGCCCGGGAAGAAAACTCCCGAGCGGACGCCCTCTCTCGGTTGGCCTCCTCCTTAGACCCAGAAGGTACTCGATCGATCCTCCTCGAAGAGCTAGAGCGCCCGAGCATCGACTCGGAGCTCCTCGCTGTTGACTCGGCCGACCCGAGCGACTGGCGCACCCCCTACCTATCTTGGCTTCAAGACTCCCAAGAGCCCTCCGACCCTTGGGAAGCACGCCGAATGAAGTACCAAGCCCGGCGCTTCGTCGTCCTGGACGACACGCTCTACCGAAGGTCCTTCGCCGGCCCTCTCTTGAAGTGCCTCGGCCCCGACGACGCCAGCCGAGCCATTCGAGAGGTTCATGAAGGCCTGTGCGGAGCGCACTCAGGGGCAAGGTCACTGGCCAGAATCCTATTACGACAGGGGTACTGGTGGCCCACCCTGCAGCGCGACTGCACGGCTCACGCACGGCAGTGCGACCGTTGCCAGCGGTTCGACCATTTGGTCCATCAGCCAGCTACGGAACTTGTCACCCTAGCCGAGCCTCACCCTTTCGCTCGGTGGGGAATCGATATCCTTGGGCCATTCCCGATGGCCCAGTACCAGAAGAAGTTCATCATTGTCACCATCGACTACTTCACCAAGTCGATCGAGGCCGAGGCTACGGCAAGGATCACCGAGACAGTCGTTTGGGGCTTTGTTTGGAAATCGATCATTTGTCGCTTTGGCATCCTTCGAGTGATAGTAAGCGATAACGGTCGGTAATTCGACTCTCGGTATTTTCGAGATAGATGCGTCGACCTAAATATCCGCAACCACTTCACTTCGGTTGCCCACCCTCAGGCCAACGGGCTGGTTAAAAATGCCAACAAGACTATCTTAAAAGGCATAAAAACCAGACTCGGCAAGGCTAAGGGTAGCTGGCTCGAGGAATTGCCTAGCGTACTATGGTCACACCGAACGACCCCCAGGACGGCAACTGGTGAATGCCCTTTTCAGTTGGTATATGGCACCGAAGCCGTCGTTCCATTAGAGATCGCCAATCCGTCTCTCCGAGTGATCAGCTTCTCACCCGAGGCAAACGGGCAAAAGTTGCTCGAGAACCTCGACCTGGCAGACGAACTCCGAGAGATCGTGAACGTCCGAGCAACGGAGTACCAGCGCCGCCTCACTCGATATTCCAACCGGGGGACTTCATCCTCAGGAAGGCCGAAGCCTCTCGACCACTGGAGGCGGCGGCAAGCTATCCCCCAACTGGGAAGGCCCCCACCGAGTGATCGAGACGCTCGGGAAAGGTGCGTACAGGCTAGCTACAATGGAAGGGGAACCCATTCCCCGGACATGGAATGCGACCACACTACACAAATTCTATTTCTAAAGTTGTATAGCAATATTGAATGAAATAAAATTCCCTCTCCATTCATTCAAACAATTGTTGGTACATCAGATAGGCAAATGCCAGTACATCACATAGCAAAAAGCAAAAATCCATCTAACACCGCTTCAAGAGGCCATCGCTCGGCTGACTCGGTCTTGATCTCCTCGCATCCAGCCACTGACTCTGCCTCATGTGGAAACTGGCTCGGACAAGAGGTGGTCGAGCCAGTTGGCTCGGGTGGCCCGTGACAAAGGTGATAGAGGGACTGCAGAAGGAAGGCCACCTTTAAACATTGAGGAAGGCTACCTCCCAAGTTGGCAACAACCAGGAAAAAGGAGCGCCATGAAGGCCTCCCCTCTTCCAATGTGCCAACTCCTTGGAAGGAAGGAGAGAGCAAGCAGCCCCCGAAGAGTGAAAGAAACGAAGAACAGAAGAGGGAAAAAGAGGCTGCTGGGAGAGGTTAGGACGGAACTTGAGTCGCCTCCTCCCCTCACACGGAGGGGAGTGGCGGCAGGCACCCCTAATCCCCCCATCCGCCCTCCGCCTCGGCGTCCACCCAGAAGCCTCACCGGAGCTAAGAAGAGGCAAACGGCGTGCCTCCACACGCCGAAGCCCTCCCCAGATCCGCGCGGCGACCGTCGGACCCGTCTCGTGCACGCTCGGCGACCATGGGATCCGTTCAACATTCCAGGACAGCGGGAGCCCGCCGCTCCCCGTCGTTGGCAGCGTCACCCTCCGCGGGATCCTCCATGCTCCGAATGCAACGGCACAACGCAGAGTGAAGAGGAAGGAGTGAGGAAAGACTGTTAGAGAAAATCTCAAGCAGTAAAGAGGAAAGGGCACCTTTCGGTCCTTCTTATAGGCGAAAGGAGGCTACACGCCTTAAATGACCCCCCCCCCTCGGAAATACGCCAAAGGATTTCTCCCCTGAACAGTCACCTCCAACTCCTCGTTTCCCGCCCTAGCGGGATTCACGAAGCGGCCTGACATTCAAAGCATGAAGGAACGGAAGGACGCCCCGTCAGAAGCCTACCAAAACAGCAGGAGAAAACCACGTAGGACATATCGGCACTTTCCAACTACTTCAGATACGCCAACCAAATCACGGCAAAGATGGTACTCAAACAGAGTAAGTCGTTCATTATTACACAAAAAGGAAATTGTCTAAAAAGTGGAAAGGGAGACAAAAAGGGAAAGAGGCGAAACAAGGCAAAATACATCAGGTCTCGGGCCCACTTTGACGCTCGAGAACGGCGGAAGGGGACGCGTCATCCCCGGCATCTTCGGTGACGGCCGGCTCGGACACTGACCTCGCATGTGCGAGAACTGTCTCGGTCGTGAGCCCTCCCGAAACGCCCGGAGCCGGTGACCCCGATGGAGGCGACCCCTCCGAATCTTCCCCGACCGACGATGAGGAGCTAGAAACCGACTCATCCGAGTCATAACGCTGGCCAAAGGGGAACTCAATCTCGGAGTTTTGCTCGTCGGCGTAGTTTATCGCCTGGCGATAACCCTGCTTGAAACCCTTTCGCGCGCCCCGGCGAAGTGCTACCTCGTAATAGGGTAGGGCGGCTTCCACCAGGTCGGCCGAGTAAGCATCCGAGCTCCTATAGCGCTCGATCGCCTCCGCCTCGATCTGCCCCGCCCTTCCGACGAGCTCGACCCGAGCCCGCTCCGCCTCGGCCGCACGCTCCTCCGCCCGGGCCCGGTCCACCTCAGCCTCAGAGCGGAGGCGCTCCGCCACCTCCGCCCGATCTAGCAGCTCGGCCCATTCGAGCTCCCAGCGATTATCTAGCTCGAGGCGACGCAGACGCTCCTCCTCCAGGGATCGGCTTGTCCTCTCAAGAGACTCTCGGGTCTTGGAGAGCTGTTCGGTCAGCACCCCGGCTTCCAGTCGGCTCGCCCGCGCCACCTCCCGGAACGCGGAAAACTCCTGCCGGAGCCCCTCATGCTCCCCCTTGAGTCGGGCCAGTTTCCTCTCGCATCCCCCAAGGGCCCAGGCGAGGTTCGACCGCTCCACCTCCGTCCGGGCGTGCGCCTCCGACATCAAAGACGCTGACCGAGCTATGACCAGGCCGCCCTCCATCAGAACATCAAGGATCACCGGGGGGGGTATTGCGCCTTTCTCCCCCCTTCGTCCTTGCGGCGATCGACCGACAGACCCGATACAGGTCGCCCGTAATATCGAGCCTTTCCAAGGGCTCCGACAGAGGGAACCGCTCCGCCCTGGGCACCCCGCCAGAAGGATCTGCTCGAGCGACGGAGCTGACTACCTCGCGCACCACGGTCGGTTGGGGTTGCGACGCCTCCCCGGGCGAACCCCAACCTCGACCGGCGCCGTGGGATCGACCGCACAGGGAACTTCAAGCACTTGGGGCTGCAACGCCCTCGCGGGCGAACCCCCAGCCCTGCCTGTCTCGGCCCGCACCTCACCGACCGAGACATCACCGACTCCGACCGATCCCCTGGTCTCAGCGTCAACTACTTCAACATCGGCCCCCTCTACCCCCGTGGGGGGGAGAGCCGACCCATCGCCGCCCTCTGAAGGGTCCCCGGTCTCCTCGACCCCCTCTAGCCTGGCAGGTGGGGGAGCTGGCCCCGAGGGGTCGGCCCCATCTTGCCCCCGAGAGGGGAGCGCCGCCGAGCCGGAGTCACCCCCGACGGTAGTAGGAAGACCCGCCTTCTTGGCCCGTTTCCTGGCCTTCGCGGCCTCCCGCAACTTTCCCGCCGTGGGATCCTTGAACTTCGTACCAATTGGTCGTGAAGATCCCTCGGGGGCCACCCCCTTGCCCTTATCTCGGGCTTGGGCGCGACCCGCAGAAGCATCTGGTTCGTCGGCCGCCGAGTCATCTCCCAGATCAATGACCTCAGCAGCTTCCTCCAGAGGTTCCCGCCTCACGTCTGCAACAAAGGAAGAAGACCCGGTCAGGAGAAAGAAAGTAACTACCACCCCAGGAGAAGAACCTCGAGAGCGGTACCTGTCGACGTCAACCGCGTAAGAAAACACCGTTCAATGTTCTTCGGCGTCACCAGCTCCTCGGTCGACTGGCGGTTATCCAGCAGATGAGCGGCCTGCCGCTCCACGTGGGGAGGGAACTCCTCCTGGCGAGGGGGAAGATTCGGATGAAAATTAGGCGAGACCAGACATCTCCAAGACTCGTCCGTCGCCTCCGCCTTCACCCAGAAGAATTGGGTCTTCCACCCCTTGTGCGAGGAGTCCTTCGCTGCGAGTGAGATGCAACTCCTGTTCCTCCTCGCCTGGATAAAGTAGAAGCCCTTCCCCACCGACGGGTGCGCTTTCAACTCGAAAAAATAGTGAAAGAGGTCCAAGGAAGGAAAAATGTCGTGCTGACGATAGAGAATCCGAAAGGCGGAATGAAGGAGATACGAGTTGGCCACCAACTGAATAGGCGCCAACCAGAAAAACTCGAGAAGCTTAAGTACAAAAGACTCGAAGGGAAGGTGGAACCCACTCTTCCAAGCCAGAAGAAAAGTGCAAATGTGCCCCGTACGGCTGTCCAGACTCGTCTCATATGGGGCGGCGGCAGTAAAGCTGTACCTGAGAGGCAAGCGAAAATGATGCTCCAGCTTCCTCACCTCGGCTTCCCCCAACTCACTGCAATTGGGGACGGGCTCCCGCCTCACCTGCTCGATTTCCAAAGGCAGATCCGCCATCGAGCTGGAAGATGAACCCTCGCACGAGCTCGAAGACTCCGGGGGGAAGGAAGTTGCCGGACCGCCTCCGCGGTTATCCTCGCCAACTCCTCAAACGCCGCCGCAAGACTTTGCATCTCCACTGCGCTCTCACGGCGCATCAAGGAGCCCCAGAAGCAAACAAACTAAGGAAAGCCTAAAACCCTGAGAAGCCTAGAACGACGAACAGCACCCAACGCCTATAAAACCCTGGAGGAAGGCGGCGCGTCGTTCCGTGCACCGAGAAAAGGGGGGCCCCTTCTTTTCAAATCCGTCAGGATCATCATTACGGGCCCAGGCGACCACTACACGTGGCTCCATAACGCCAACAGAATTCCACCCACCTGAGCCACGCCGGTCCAAAGCCTCAAAAACTACTCGACCGAGCCTCCATGGCTCGGGAGTAGGAGGGGGACAAGTGGAGAGGGGGATTTCTGCAGCCCACTCAAAGAGCAGCCCAACAAGACCCAACAGGGTACAACGAGGCAATTTCACCTGAGTGACAGCCCACAGGGCCCACTTAGGAAAGAAAAGCCCAATGAACAAACACTCAAGGAACCAACTCTCCCCGGCGGCCCCTAGGCTCGGAGGGCCCAAATAATGGTCAGGTCACAAGGAGGGTCCGGCCCAAGCCGTTTCCCCGCCCGGGAGAGACAGGCATTCGCCGACTTATCCAACCCCTCTTTCGCCGAGCTATGCTCATCGCCCGGACAGGGCTGGCGTTTCAGAAGCTCGGCCAGACCGGATATTATCCGTTCGTGCTGCCATTAAGAGTCCCCAACGGACAGGGGAATCAAGAAGCCGCCGGACTTCGAGGCGATAACGTTCCCACGATAAGGCCATGAAAGCCCACGTTGAGGACGTAACTCCCGCCGGAAACCCCTCAGCTTGCAGGACTCCTGAAGGCGGCGTACTATTTAAACCAGGGATACCCTCCGGTGGAAGGTAAGGGGCCATTAAGGCACTCATACCCCAAACTCCTAAGCACAATTCGCTTCACCCCTCTGGTGGAGAGGAATCTCGCGCACTAGTTTTCCTCCTCCCCATTATTGCTTCCACCACAGCTCTACTGACTTAACCATCGGAGGGTTTTTCCCCAGGGAAACCCCCTGGGCCCTCTGATACGTTTCCCTGTCTTGCAGTTCATCTTCTGGTGATCCACAGCCCGCTCAGGACACAGCGCGAGATTTCGCCTCTTCAATATTACTATCAAGCATATAGTGTGCGCATCAATGAAATGAATATTTATATAACATCAAACCAAAGCGAACCTAAGCATTCATCTAGCGCCAAACACACAAGAAATCAAACCACTGCACAATGGGTTTTTAGGTGGTTCGGTCCAGCAGACCTACATCCACCCCACACTCAAACCAGAGTGTGGATTCCGCTGACTCACAGCTTGAACAGCTGGGCATCACAGCTTGCCATACAACCGCTGGGCAACACAGCTTGCCGTCTGAGGAATCCTCCTCACCCGCTGAGCAACACAGCTTGCTGTCTAGTGGAATCCACCACTGCAACCGCTGACTAACAGCTTGAAGAAAGGATAAAATGGAAAATGAAAACAAGAACCAAACAGCACCGGAAAGCTGTAAACAGTGAAGCACAAAATGTGGCTCTTAAAGAGCTGACTGGAGTGGATCTGATTCAACTTTCAGTGGGAACGATCTTCTCTACTTTTCTCTTCTCTCTCTCTCTTTCTTCTTCTTCACTTCACACTCTGCTCTCTCGATCTCTCAGTCAATCTCTCTTTCTTTCTCTTTCTCTTCTTCACTCTCTTTCTTCTTCTCTTCTGCTGGATCGAAGGCTTCTCTGCACTCTACTTTTTCTTCACGGCTTCTATCTTCGATCTGTCTCCTCCGATCAGCCTTCATCTGTGGATGAAGGCTTATATATATAGCGGCAGCAGCAGCAGCCAGGGCGCGTGTGGCTTCCACAGTTCCCGCCCTAAGAATTCGGACCACGTGGCAGCATCCAGCAGGCTGTCAGTACACGTGTCCTCATCTGGGCACTCTCCTTATCCTCGGATCACGTGCCTTTCATTAGCCTCACGAGCAGAGCACCTATCAGACAGAGTATCGGATTAAGTATATGCATTGCAGTGTATAGACTTCGCTGTATAGACTTGTGAAGGCGAAGCAATGTATAGACTTAGTGAAACTAAAGCAACATATATACTTCACATAAGCAGAGCTATGGCATTGTATAGACTTCACGTTGTGAAGCAATGTATGTACTTAGCTGAAGACTCCCAGTCGATGTATAGACTTGGAGATCATTCAACTGCCAAAGTGTAAACTTCACAATGTCTAGACTTAACATGTGCAACGTCGGTAAAAACCCAATGTATGGACTTCGAAGTGCAACGTAGGTAAAAGACTGCCAGTGTACAGACTTTGACAAAGTCATGAGACGTTCTCTAAGACGATGAAGTCTGTATAGACTTTACAGTGAATGGATGCTCAGAGAGACGCAAGTTGAGACGATGCAGTGTACAGACTTGCCCAATGTGTAGACTTGGAGACCCAAAGGCAGTGTATAGACTTTGCTTCGAACGTAGTTAAAAGTGAGGAGTGTATAGACTTTGCGAAGCACAGTCTAGTGTACAGCCTTTGCAAGCAGTCCGATGTATAGACTTGAGTGAAGTGAACGGATGTTCAGACTTTGAAGATCCACTGTGGATGTATAGACTTCGGAGTCTTGAAGCCAATGTAAAGACTTGCCACCGACCAATGTATAGACTTGGTGTAAGTCATGCTACAATGAATGAATGTATAGACTTCGAAGACTAATGCATGAGATGCTGCACTGTACGTTGTACAGACTTGCCGATCAACAGTGGATGCATAGACTTGAATAGACCCAAGGTGAGACGATCGGATGTACAGACTTTGAATATGAAGACCAATGTATGGACTTCGAATCTGAGGACCAATGTACAGACTATGAGATCTAAGGCCAATGTATACACTTGAAGACCCTGACCCAGTGTATAGACTTAACATGATGCACGAAGACACAGTCCAATGTACATACTTCATGAACAATGCATGAACGAGACGTTGTACAGACTTTGAATGAATGTCCAATGTGCAGACTTGCCTTAGACTCTAAATGAGACGGACAGTGTATACACTTAGCCAATGCAATGCACTGTGAATGTATGGACTTTATGAATGCATGCTACAGTGCCAATGTACAGACTTGGTGGAAGGCATGCAATGTATAGACTTCAGAACAAATCTAGTGTATAGACTTCCACCATGATGCATGCAATGCAATGCAGATACTGACTGTATAGACTTATGCATGAGACGCTGAGGAAGACGGTGGATGTACAGACTTCTAAATGTACAGACTTTCCACCGATCAATGTATAGACTTGGCAAGCCTAAGATGCTGAATGAGACGGTGGAGTCTGTATAGACTTTGCTCAATGCATAAGACGCTAATTGAGATGGTCCACTGTACATACTTGCTGTAACAGTCCGATGTACATACTTCCAATGGAATGCAATGCAATGTAATGTATGGACTTCGACGATGTACACACTTAGCCAATGTGCAGACTTTAACAACGTGATACAATGTACACACTTTTAACGACGATGCACTGTATTGACTGGAGAGACGGACCAGTGTATAGACTTTACATGAAAGCCCAATGTACAGACTTAAGGTTCCACTGTGGATGTATAGACTCTAAAGAAATGAGGTGATGTGTGGACTTTGAGGTTCAACAGTGGATGTATAGACTTTGAGCTCCTGAAGCAATGTTCAGACTTCAATCCAAGGAATGCACTGGTGATGTATAGACTTTGGACCCTTGAAGGATGTATAGACTTCAGTTGAACACAGTCCAATGTATATACTTGCATGAGACGGTCAGTGAGACGCTCAATGTACAGACTTCGCCTGAGACAATGCATGAGACGGATGATGTAAAGACTTTAAGTCCAGTGTAAGAGACTGTACAGACTTACTCATGGACAACGCACTGTTAGGACTGCAATGTACAGAACAGAAGTCAAGCACAAAATCATACACATGCATTCTCCAGATAATATATCAGTCACAGTCATATGCATTCAGATTGCTGTCATCAAAACACAATATCTTAATGCACTCACTGTGTTGCTACCATCAAAATAAAACTAGCATTGCTATCATCAAATCATCAATCAGTCAATAGCACATGCTTGTGCCTCAGGGGCGAATGCCGAGCAACACAAATCAATAAGGAGAGCCGCCTCAAGGTATACTATTGTTGCTGGAGAACTGTATAGGCGTGCCACTAATGGAATGCTCATGAGATGCTGAGACGATGATGAAGCTTGGAAGGTGGCCGAAGCAGCCCATTCTAGTGAGTGTGGAGGACATGTCAATGGCCAGGCACTAGCAAAGAAGATCCTTAGGCAGGGTTATTATTGGCCCACTCTAGAGGAATATTGCTCTTTCTATGTCCGGAGGTGACTTAAGTGCCAACTCCACACTGATAAGATTCATGCTCCAGCTTCATCCCTACATCCTCTTTTTGCTCCTTGGCCATTCTCTATGTGGGCTTTCGACGTTGTCGGACCACTCGGTGATCCCAATTCTCAGATCAATCAGAAATACTTCGTCCTCACCGCTACTGAATACTTCACCAAGTGGGCTGAAGCCGAAGCGTACGCGGAGATTAAAGCCACAACGGTGTGCCGCTTCATCATGAAGAATATCATCTCGCGGTTTGGAGTACCAAGCAGCATCGTCACCGACAACAGTTCGTCTCTCAAGAGCTCTAGGACCTATGTAAGGAGTTCAATATTGCATTGCATCATTCATCTCCATATTACCCACAAGGTAACGGTCAAGCTGAGGCCACTAATAAAACCCTTCTTAAAATCATCAAGAAAACATGTGAATCTCACAAATTCTCCGATTGGCCAGAACGATTAGTGGAAGCTCTATGGGCTTACCGCACCTCGGTCCGTACTCCCAAGGGGAAAACCCCCTATGCTTTCACCTACGGGATGGAGGCGGTGCTCCCGTACGAGATCCTGATCCCTTCCCTAAGGGTACAACTCGATAAGGAACTTAATCTCGATGAACGTCGGGAGGCGTTGCTCATCCAGTTGGAACTCTTAGACGAGAAGAGGATGAATGCGGCCGATCACGTGTCCGTTTATCAAAAGAGAGTTTCGCATTATTTTCAAAAGAAGGTAATTGAGCGTAAATTTCAAAACGGTGATATGGTTTTGAAACGTAAATTCATACGGTCTGCAGGTCCTAGGTCTAAATTACAACCTAACTGGGAAGGGCCATTTGTTGTCAAAGAGGCATATCCAGGGAATGCTTACTGTTGAGACCCGGAGGGTGGCAATCAAGAGGGGAGGGGTGAATTGATGGCCTATTAAAAGAAACTACATACGTGAATTCTATACTAATTATGCACACAAGCTCTAGCCTTACACGAACAGGATCACACTCGTGAATGCGTGTGAAGTGGGTGTGATTGATAGAGAAAATGGTGAATGCTCACCTCACCGCGAAGCCCACTCGACAAGTAAACGGAATAGCAAACCACAATTGACACACGAAATTTTTAGGTGGTTCGGGTACACTGCCGTGTCCCCTACGCCCACCCCTCACACGGAGGATTAAGGCTTCACTATGTAGTGAATCACACACACACGCTGTGTAGAACAGCAAGCGCGCGCGCGCACACACACACACACACACACACACACACACACACACACACACACACACACACACACACACACACACACACACACACACACACACACACACACACACACACACACACACACACACACACACACACACACACACACACACACAGACGTTCGTGTTACCAAACACGAACACCACACACAAATATCTGAAATAATGATTACAAACGTATGCTCAAGTTTAAGCTAAATGATTCAGAATGGAAAGAGTGAAGAAGGATTGATTTATCCTGGTTGGTGCTCCCCCTTTCTCTTCTGCGAATTTTATCAAACACTTGTGCAGCACAATGACCGTTCTTGACGATCTTGGCTCGGATGTGGCTGAATCTCGATTTTGCTCGCAGCCAGCAGCAGAGGCTTGATTGGAACTTTGATTCCTCCTTCTTCCCTTCACATTCACGCACACACCAAGGTGGAACAAGGGCTGGAGGTGACTGCTGTGACCAACCGTCCTCGAGTTCCTTAAGCACGTTCCTTGCCCTGTAAAGACATACATTCTAAATTAGATCTAGCATTGTAATTTTACATTCAAAAAGCCTTACCAGACGAAGTTACTCTTGTACCTCCAAAAGCTCCAAGTCTACATCAAGGATGTGCATTTCCAAAGCTTTTCATGTTGGAACAACTCAATTTCAATTCACACATAAAAATAGTGTTTGGTCATCATCAAAATCTATTTAGTAATACCCACAAGGAGGGGGTTCAACAATCTCCCTCTTTTTGATTATGACAAAATACTACATGCCTTACATACACATATGACTTCAAAAAGATTTAGCATTATGATTGAGTTCCACCTTAAACCTTCATATTCAGAGTAAAACACAAGAAGCATTGTAATAGTGAAATACAAGACCAGCCAACGATGTGAGATTGAAGAACATAAACACGTTCCAAAGTACTTTGCCGACAACACAGGTTAAATGTAAACAAGGTCTGAGTTCAAGGGTGAATTACATGATGCAATGCATGAGATGCAACTGAACACAACTGAAATGCAGACTGAAATGCAACAAGACTTAAATGCAACATTGCTAATGAACAGAAATATCAGAAATATGATGAAATCACACAGGCATGCAAGCACACAACACACACATAGAATATAAGTAGCCGATAGCCGATTGCCTGGGCACACATATAGTACAAGATTTCTCCCCCTTTGGCATCATCAAAAAGGAGGGGGTGACAAGGGATAGGAAGTGTGCCATTTTGCAAGAGCATAGCCGTCTAATCGTCATCCGGAGTTGGTGAGCTTGGCGGACGCCTAATATACTCCAAGACTTCTTCAAGCAAGTGGGATTGAGTAGCCAAAGTATCAGTAACAGACTGAGAGTGCTCTTGATGAGATAGCTTCAGATCAGCGAGAGCATGTTGCATAGCCTCCATAGTCTCCCCATAATTGTCTAAACGATCATCAATAGTATCCAAACGGTCCATGAGCAGCTGAACCGCCTCGGAAGGCATGTCCTCAATAGGAATATGTGGCTGTTGCACAACGGCCTGTGCATCATCGTCATCCTCCTCCTCAGAACTGATGTCATGTGCAGCACTTTTCAATGTCCAGACCAAGTTACCATCTCGCAGTTCATAGCCCATATTATGACAAATAGAATGAACAATAAATATATCAGTCTCTCTAATGTCCTGAGAAGATTCTTTTGAGAGGTTGATGTCCAGGTGTGCAAATATAGCAGAAAGTGCGGCGGCATATGGAAGAGTTCTATTCTTGTGCTTCATGCTGTTACACATATGAGCTAAAAACATAGCTAGAAAATTAACTGGAATACCACCCAAGAGACAGTAAAATAAGAACATATGGATCTCTGTCACTTTGTCATGGCCTCCTCTTGGGAGCAGGATAGTAGTGATCATCTTGTGTAATATATGCTGTAGGGGAGGAAAATGATTGGCATTTAACCCAGCAAGTGAATGTGCACCTTTTTCTTCAGATGTCATCATTTGATAAACAGTTTCTTCAGGAACCACAATATCTCCAAATGTAAAGCCTTCATGAGGGAGATTAAATGCCACTCCTAAAAATTCTATGGAGAGTATAACCCGTTGGCCATTAACCACAGTAATCGGATGTTCCCCGGACATGGTGAAGTTGCTATAAAATTGATGCACCAAATTCGGATAAATGCGTCGATGTTCAGACATGAAGAAATCCAAATTTGGCTGACTGCAAAGAACATCCACTAAACTCGGAAGATGGCGGTTAAGATTGACAAATGATACCGCTCGAGGTCGGAGTACCTTTCTGTCCAAGACCTTGCTCGAAGGCGCAGATTCTCTGCCATATGCGGCCGCCCTACCACGACGTGCCATGGCCGCACTAGACTCCCCTCTACTGCGAGAAGAACGCCTCTTTGGGGCCATCTAAACATAGACCGAAGGAACCGGTTGATGAGGGTGTAGATCAAGATGGTTCAACGAGAGAGGAATGCTATCCACAAAGATTTATGATCCTCCACACATCAAGAACATACCTCAGTGGGAGTGAAGCTCAAGGAAGACGCGTTGGAATCGCTCGGAAGGATTTGTGTGCGGGACGCCACCGAGAGAGCCGCGGCTAGGGCTTGAGCATGTAGGTGCCAAGAGGGGATTTGAGGGCATGAAAGGAGTGGTTGCTAAGGCTAGAAGGGGGCTTTGGGGGTTTTAGGAGATGGGATGGGGGAAACATAGGGTTTCCACCCCGTTTAGGGTGGTTCGGATGCGGCGGACGCCGCCCGACCATAACGGGTCGACCCAATGGGTCGACCCCTTTCACCCCGGCCCCAGACAGGATCCGCAATCGCGAGGGTCGACCCTTGGGGTCGTCCCTTCTGCATGGGTCGACCCTTGGGGTCGACCCTTCCACTGTTTTTCACCAAAGATTTTGAAGGGAAAGGGAAGAGAAAAAAAATGATGTGGCTCGAATCCCCAATGATAATATCATGTTGGAATCAAGGAATTTGAGTTGTTTTATGGGTGAATGCATTGGGGAACTTGTTTCAAGAAAATCTAGGATCATAGTAGACGTTCATATTCTAACGTCTCCAAATTTCAGATTTCGAGGGAGTATGCTCTCTTGCTGGCATTAAAAGAACTCAAGGAAATGTCGGCCATAGAAATTACAAAGACATGGTTGTATTCTATAAATAAAAGACATGCAAGACATGCAATCAAGATTTTGCATACAAATTTTGTTTGTTTTTCAAGCAATAATAATGCACATGCATGACAAGGGGAAATTCAACTATGCACTATACTAATGCAAATGCATGCGATGCTGACGGAGATACATAGATATGCAACTGATCAAGACTCAGACACGTCTATCCGACAAACCCCTAATTCTCTCCTAAATGTTGTGAATTTATCTTCACTTAGAGGTTTGGTGAAAATGTCGGCAATTTGTTGGTCTGTTTCAATGAACCTAATTTCTACATCACTCTTGCTCACATGATCCCTGAGAAAATGATGTCTAATCTCAATATGCTTTGTGATGGACTGGGTTCTTTGACAAGTTTATGGCTGAAGTGTTGTCACACAAGATGGAAGTGTTTTTGAACGAAATGCCATAATCAATCATCTGTTGTTGGATCCATAGCACTTGGGCAATGCAACTCCCGACAGCCACATATTCAGCTTCGGCGGTTGATAGAGCCACTGAGTTTTATTTCTTGGAGGCCCATGAGACCACGCATCCTCCAAGAAATTGGTAATACCCGCTAGTGCTTTTCCGATCCACTTTACAACCCGCATAATCGGCATCAGAATAAGCAATTAAATCAAAGCTCGAATTACACGGAAACCATAATCCTAAATTACTTGAACCAGCAATATATCTAAAAATCCGTTTTACAGCCGACATATGTGATTCCTTTGGATTTGACTGAAATCTTGCACATAGGCAAACAGTAAACTGAATGTCGGGCCTGCTGGCAGTTAAATACAGTAGTGAACCTATCATGCTTCTAAAGAGTTTTTGGTCCACTGATTTACCTGTCTCATCTTGATCAATTTTTATTGAGGTGGACATAGGAGTTGGTTGTGGTTTTGTTGATGTCAAATTGAACTTTTTCAGCAACTCCATTGCATACTTCTTTTGATGAATGAACAACCCATCTACCGTTTGATTTACCTGCAATCCCAAGAAAAATGTTAGCTCTCCCATAAGACTCATTTCAAACTCACTTTGCATTAATTTTGCAAAGTCTTTGCTGAGAGTATCATTAATGGAGCCAAAAATAATATCATCAACATAAACTTGAACAATTAAGATTTCCTTACCATTCGATTTTGTAAAGAGGGTTTGATCAACATTACCTCGTTTGAATTCATTTTGAATGAGGAAATCACTTAACCGTTCATACCATGCACGGGGTGCTTGTTTCAGACCGTAAAGTGCCTTGTCTAGCTTGTACACATGGTCTGTATGCTTTGTGTCTTCAAACCCCGGTGGTTGCTCCACATACACGTCCTCCACCTCAAGTCTTGCTACTGGAGCAAAAGACTCATCAAAGTCGATTCCTAACTCTTGGCTATAGCCTTTGGCTACTAGCCTGGCCTTGTTCCTAGTTACCACTCCTTGATCGTTTGTTTTGTTTCGGAAAACCCATTTCGTTCCGATCACGGAGTGATTCTTAGGGCATGGAACAAGGAACCACACTTTGTTCCTTTGGAACTGGTGTAGTTCCTCTTGCATGGCCATGATCCATGACTCATCATTCAAGGCTTCTTCTATGGAGTGAGGTTCAAATTGAGAAAGTAAGGCTATGTAATCCTGATTTTCAACTTCCCTGAAAGAGGCTCGTGTCCGTATTCCTTCTTCTACATTGCCCATCACATTGTCCGGCGGATGGTCTTTTGGAAAGGTCCATTGCATTGGTAGCTGCTGTTCAACTTGAATTTCCTGATTAGCATCATCTTCTTGTGGTTCTTCTTCTTCTTGTTTCTCAGTTTTTATTTCTTTCTTCCCGATATCTCCAACATCCAACTCATCATCTTGCAAGACAGATTTTTCATTAGTTCTATTTTGAGATGATTCATCAATAATGACATGGGGGCTTTCCTCAACTACAAGAGTTCTCAAGTTGTACACTCGATATGCTCTTGAGCTAAGTGAGTACCCAAGAAGTATACCTTTGTCACTTTTGGGATCAAATTTTGCCAGGTCTATCTTACCATTATTATGAATGTAACAGGTTGAGCCAAATGGTATAAGATATGAAATGTTTGGCTTCTTACCTCGGTACAGCTCATAGGGGGTTTTCTTCAACAATGGTCTTACCATGGCACGGTTAATTATGTAGCAGGCTGTGTTCACTGCTTCAGCCCAAAAGTGCCTCGGCAGATTATACTCATTTAGCATGGTTCTTGCCATTTCGATTAGTGTTCGATTCGCGGAGAAGTCATGAGTGTAGCCTTGAGCCCTGCAAAAATTGCTGAACTCATGGTTATCAAATTCCCTGCCGTGATCACTCCGCACGGTTTTGATGCAAAATCCCTTTTCATTTTGAACCACCCAGCAAAATGCTTCAAATTCCGTCAGGGTATCATTTTTATGAGAAAGGAAGTAAACCCAACAGAATCTTGAGTAATCATCCACAATTATAAAACTATATAATTTACCACCCAAGTTGTGTGTTCTGCTTGGTCCAAAGAGATCAATGTGGATGATTTCAAGGGGTCTCGATGTGGTCACATCATTCTTGCTCGTGAATGATGTCCTTGTTTGTTTCCCCATGCTACACGTCCCACACACTCCATCATCGACGGCCTTCAACTTGGGCAGTCCAATTACCAAATCATTTCTAGATAATTTCAGCAAAACATTGAAACTAGCATGCCCAAGCCGGCGATGCCAGAGCCAAGCATCATCATTGTTCCTTGCAACTAAACATAAATTCTCATGAGAGGCATCATTCAAGTCTATCATATAAACATTGTTATACCTAAAACCAATGAACTTTATCTCATGAGTATTTCTATTCAAAACAGTGCAGTGGTTAGAATCAAAAATCACATTGCATCCTTTCTCACAAAGTTGGCTTATGCTTAAGAGATTATGATGCAAACCTTTCACAAGCAATACATTTTCAATGGTATGATTTTGATTCTTACCTATCTTACCTTCTTCGATGATTTTACCTTTGTCCTTACCACCGAATGCTACCGTCCCACCATCCTTTTCATGCAGGTCCACAAACCATTCCTTGTTTCTCGTCATATGCCGAGAGCAACCACTGTCCAAATACCATTTGTTCCTTTCAGCTCTCGAGTAGACCTGCAATTCAACCAAAGTGCTTATGGAGATTTTGGTACCCAAGCAAGCTTGGGTCCATGACGGTTAGAGGCATGATGCATATATGTTCTATTTCTGAATCTAGCAGAATTTTCTTCATCATATTTCAGAATTCTACAATCATACATGTCATGACCCATTTTTTCACAATAGAAACAAGTGATGGCTTTTTCTCTTTTTCTCCTTCTACCAACATTTGAAAAGGAATTATGCATGTGTTTCTTTGGTTTGGAGGATGCTGAACTTATGGGGGCCCAATGGGTTGTTTGAACTTTTGATTTTTCAAGGATGGCAAGAGCATCCTTTAGCTCTTTTATTTGAGCCATTTGAGATTGGCTTTGTTTTTTAGCCTTTACTTTGGCTTCATTGCAAGTAATGCTTTCAAGCTTTTCTTGTTTCATATCATTTTTCAATTCTTCATGTATTTTCAAAAATGTGGATTGTTCTTCTCTCATGCATGAAATCTCTTCTTCAAACAGTTCAATTTTGGATGCAATAATTTCATTTTCATGCTTCATGTTTTCATTTTCTGATTTTAAAGCATGGCACTCTTCACATGATTTTTTAGTATGCACAAAATGATCAATTTTCTTTTTCAAATTTCTGTTTTCAGATTTAAATCTTTTACATTTTTCATATAAAGATTCATATACAATTTTTCATTGTTCACAAGTAAGAGTTTCAGTTTTAGAATTTACCTCATTTCCTTCATCGTCATTGGCCATGAGACATAGATTCTGGACTAGCTCATCTAGTCCATCTTCATTTCCAGATTCCTCCTGATCTTCATCGCTCCATGTGGCCATCATGGCCTTGGGCTTCCTGAGCTTGCCTTTCTTCACCTTCTTGATGAGATCGGGACACTCACCCCGCATATGGCCGGGTTTCTTGCATTCATAGCAAATCACTTCTTCTTTCTTGCTACTTTCTCCTCTGTTTGGTCCTTGCCTTCTTGGTCCCTTCCTGAACTGACCACCAAAGTTTCTGGTTCTTTTGACGAACCTTCTTGCTCTTTGTGTGATCATGGCAACGAGTTCCTCATCTTCAGTGTTGCCAATGGGATCATTGTCACTGCCCTCTGAATCTTGTGGATTCACCCTTAGGGCCAATGGTGTGACAATTTTCTTTTTCTTGTGATCCTCCTCGCTTCTTTTGATGTTTATTTCATATGTCATCAGCGAGCCGATCAACTCATCCAGAGTTAGAGTGCTGAGATCCTTGGAGTCTTCAATTACAGTGGCTTTTGTATGCCACTGTGGAGAGAGGGATCTTAGAACTTTTCTGACAAGCTCCTTGTTGGAATACTCATTGCCAAGTCCGTTTAGTCCATTTGTAATTTCTGTCAATCTAGCAAACATGTCAGAAATGGACTCATCTTGCTTCATTGCGAACAGCTCGTAGTCCTGGACTAAAAGATTGGCTTTGGTTTCCATTACTTCCGGCATTCCTTCATAGATAAGCCGTATCTTGTTCCACATCTCCTGTGCAGAGGAACACGTAGATATACGTGAGTATTCATTAGGATGAACAGCACATTGAATTATATTCATAGCTTTAAAATTCGCTGAACACTTCCTAATATCTTCTTCATCCCACTCATTCTCATTTTCAGATAATACATATGGACCCCTACTTATGACACGCCAAACATCGTAGTCCTGAGCACGTAGGAAAACATACATTCTATTTTTCCAGTAGGGGTAGTTTGATCCATCAAAGAATGGTGGTCTTTGAATAGAATGCCCTTCGGGCATCATCCCCTTGTTTGCCATTTAATGGGATCTAGCTCTGACGACCGTGTGGTCGAGATTAAAAAGAGACCAAGGCTCTGATACCAATTGTTGAGTCCCGGAGGGTGGCAATCAAGAGGGGAGGGGTGAATTGATGGCCAATTAAAAGAAACTACCTACGTGAATTCTATACTAATTATGCACACAAGCTCTAGCCTTACACGAACAGGATCACACTCGTGAATGCGTGTGAAGTGGGTGTGATTGATAGAGAAAATGGTGAATGCTCACCTCACCGCGAAGCCCACTTGACAAGTAAACGGAATAGCAAATCACAATTGACACACGGAATTTTTAGGTGGTTCGGGTACACTACCGTGTCCCCTACGTCCACCCCTCACACGGAGGATTAAGGCTTCACTATGTAGTGAATCACACACACACGCTGTGTAGAACAGCAAGCACACACACACACACACACACACACACACACACACACACACACACACACACACACACACACACACACACACACACGTTCGTGTTACCAAACACGAACACCACACACAAATATCTGAAATAATGATTACAAACGTATGCTTAAGTTTTAGCTAAATGATTCAGAATGGAAAGAGTGAAGAAGGATTGATTTACCCTGGTTGGTGCTCCCCCTTTCTCTTCTGCGAATTTTATCAAGCACTTGTGCAGCACGATGACCGTTCTTGACTATCTTGGCTCGGATGTGGCTGAATCTCGATTTCGCTCACAGCCAGCAGTAGAGGCTTGATTGGAACTGTGATTCCTCCTTCTTCCCTTCACATTCACGCACACACCAAGGTGGAACAAGGGCTGGAGGTGGTTGCTGCGACCAACCGTCCTCGAGTTCCTTAAGCACGTTCCTTGCCCTGTAAAGACATACATTCTGAATTAGATTTAGCATTGTAATTTTACGTTCAAAAAGCCTTACCAGACGAAGTTACTCTTGTACCTCCAAAAGCTCCAAGTCTACATCAAGGATGTGCATTTCCAAAGCTTTTCATGTTGGAACAACTCAATTTCAATTCACACATAAAAATAGTGTTTGGTCATCATCAAAATCTATTTAGTAATACCTACAAGGAGGGGGTTCAACACTTACCGCTTAGTAAATGCAGAAGGTGAGGAGCTTGCTCACGCTTGGAATGAGTTGTATCTTAACCGTTTCTTTCCTTAGAGTCTAACCAGTGCCACCCCGGTAGCGAGGTGTTCTTTCCTTTCACCCTGAAAAAGGACCCCGAGCGCGATAATCACACACTACACGACATCCCTGGTCGGGTTTCCCACACTGTAGACATCGTTTCTCCTTGACCATGCTTGGGGTAAAGTCAATGTCCCTGTCCGTTTCTCTCTTCGGCTGAATCCAGGGGCAAGAGGTAAATAAGGGAGGCGACGCCCAATCTAGGCACCCGGACGAGAGGAGGTCTCAAATAGGGGCAGTCTGTTATGACCTGACGCCACAAGAAAGAGAAAAAAGAAAAAGAAAAGGAAGCAATCTTCTTGACAAAAGCAAAAGTTTATCTTGAAAGTCCACCAGTCGTAATTCCAAAGCACCAAGGAAAATAAAAGCTAGGTATGGCAAGAGTGGCAGTATAGTTTCCCCGCGGGACGCATGAGCCCGGTCATATGCATGCCTAGAGTGGACAAAGGTTCGATGACGGACGCAAAAAGCCCCAGCGCAACAAACCAAGTCTCTGAATGTGTTGTCTGGAGAGGAACTCAAGCCCGGAAAAAAACTTCTTTATCTGGCTTAAGCTTACCTCCGCATTCTATTTTTCTTTTCAGAACTAAGACAAGTACCCTAGGTATGGCCTTGGTAGAAGCACAGTCACGCAAGTTAGGCCCTGGTCAAGGGTTGTCACCTCTATTACACGCCAACCTCGGGAACTCTCAAAAGAATAGGGGGGACCCACGTTTCTAAGGGAAGGCACTGGTTTTCAAAAATCATATATTTCAAAATCCAAAAAAATCATATATTTTAAAATTCAAAAAAAAAATCATATATTTCAAAATCCAAAAAAATCATATATTTCAAAATCAAAAAAATCATATATTTCAAAATCCAAAAAAATCATATATTTTAACATCCAAAGAAAAAAAATCATATATTTTAAAATAAAAAAATCATATATTTCAAAAAGAAAGAATAAAAAAAACATCAGATGTTTTCAAAATCTCACAAAAAATCTGAATATTTGCAAAACTCCAAAAAAACACCATCTTATGCATGCATCGCATTGTTTCCATTCTATTTTATCGCCTATTTAATAAGGCTCCACCCCTTGACCAAATATCAAGAATGGTCATTCTCTAACAGGCAAGGGGTTAAGTCTAAGAATAGATCTAACTTGTTTCTTGTCTAAGTGTGTGCAGAACGTAGGTGCAAGCCCAAGATTCAAAGCCCACGAAATTGCAAGTTCTGGCTGCCTAACGCTTCACTGATGGACCGTCACACGACTGTGATGGCCCATCGTTCAGCCGTTACTTCCTCCAGAGGGTCAAAACTCATTTGTTCTTAGGAAACTCTCTCTGACGCGTCTACCCTGGACCGTCACATTCTTCTGGCGACCTACTGTTAGACCATTATACCTCCCCGAAGATAGAAAACCCAGCATTTCTGAGTTCATCACTCTGACGGCTCATCGCGAGGCCGTCAGGCTATCGTGGCGGTCCTACATAGGACCGTTACAGTTTCCAGAAACTCTGTTTTCTAGAACATTTGGGCCCGATCAAGCAACAAACTCATATTCTATCAATTTAAGCACTTTCATGTCATTCAATTAAACTCAATGAAACATAAAATCCATTGGTAAACCTCAGTTCTCATTTCATTCAAGAAAATTCAAACTACATTCAATCTTCTATCCGCGCAAGGTCGGATCTTGCGTAATTCCTTCACGTAGCCACGACGTCCCTCGTCTTCTTCTTCCGCCTCTTCTGGCCACGGGCGTATTTTACTGATCTCCCACATAATCAGAGCGCTCCGGACTGCTCTTTCATCCTCCTCGGTCCCTATCTTCCTAGCTTGAAGGGGGGAGAGATGTGATAGTTCAGGAACTACGATACGGGGTAGCCCGATCTGAAGATAGCACCGGTGCGGGTAGTAGATCGCCATGGTAGTGTTCCCTACTAGCTGTAGATCAAGGCCTAGTCGCCGGGGTACTTTGAGCAAGGTGTTCTGAAGAATTCTTGGACGCATCATGAACTTCTCTGTTGGCAAGGTGTTGAGGAAGAGGTGCCAATCGTCCCGCATTTTCTTGTCCGCCGTCCGGCATTCAACCTGTGAGGAAAATCCAAAGGCACCTCCAATAAAGAATAAAGGGTGGCTCCTGAAGATTCGGCTAGCTGAAGGTATGTCCTCCTTGGGTTGAAACTTGATTCTCACTCCCATCCAACACTCGAGGAGTATCATTGAGCCGAATAGAGATCCTCCTAAGCAAGCTGAGCTAAGCCCTTCATAAAGATATGAAAGGACCGCTTGAGAGATGGATAAACCCCGCCACAACCCGCTGATGATGCTAAGGTTTTGGATATCTAGGAGGTGGTCGGTGGTGGAGAAGAGGAAGACTCCACACAAGCAAATTGAAGTAGCCTTGGCAATAGCTTCATATCTCTCCCACTTGTTCTTACAATGAGAGACTATCCATTGAGCCATGGGTATCAAGTGAATATGGCATGGACTGATCATGGTCCTCACATCCTTCGGGTTATGTATGAAATCGCTTAGAATCAAGGATGGGTCAATGGGCTCAATCGTATGGCACACTAGGTCTTCATCTCCCACCTTAGTCTTAGCAAGGGATAGGTAGGTCTCTACCTCCTCTAATAGGACTGTAGCTTCAAAGGAAGGGAAGAGGAATGTGTGTGTTTGTGGGTGCCATAACTCTATGAGAGAAGAAATGCTTGCCCAATCTAAGGACAATTTCTGAAAATTTTTGGCCAAGACTAATAGAGGTTGGAGATGCCATGCCCTAAGGATTGAGGTCACCTCTAATGGGAGTTCTTTGATCATTGGAGCCACCCACTTTAAATTGGAATAACACATTGGGCCAGGAAAAGGCTAGAGAGAGAGGAAGAAGAAGAGGAAGAAAGAGGAAAGAGCATGAGAGGTAGGGAAGGTGCAGAATTTAATGAACTTTTAAACTCTAGTTTGGAACTTACCTCTCTTTGGGCACTTGAACTTAAATGCTTGGGGATGGTTGTCAATCTTTGCAGCTCCCCATGCTTCTTCTTGGCTGCTTTGGGCCCAGTGTGATGGGGACATCGCTTACCACTTCCCATTTCTCCAAGGGTCCTGTGCTCGCCATTATGTTCATCTTGATTTTCTGAGTCTAGCTATGTAATTTTCATATCTTTCTTGAGTCATTTTGATGTAATTTCCCCTTTGTTATGAGTCAGGTCCCTAGGTTATTATGTTATGTGTCTAATTTCATGTTCATCATATTGGGATTGAGTGGCTACTGGGCCCATTTAGATGGGCCTGGCCCAGGGGCGCCCTTTCCCTTCCCCAGCTCCTTCGGTTATCTATTATTAGTACTTTTCTCAGGGACTTTTTGTAAAAGTTGGGTTTCCTATAAATAGGACCCCAATCCCCACTTGGAGAAGCTAATGAAGTATTGAAGAAATTTTAGCCACTTGAATTGTCTTCCTCTCTCTCTATATCTCTCTCTCTCTCTACAAGGGGCGAACCCCTTTCTCTCTCCTCTTCTCTCTCTCTCTCTCTCCCTTGGGCGAACCTGCCCCTTCACCTTCCCCCCCCCCCTTGCCATGTCATCAGCCACCTCACTCCCCCACCCTTTCACCTCCCCAAGAGCCATAACTCCCCTTAATACCTCCACTTCCCCAAGCAACCCTTCCCATTCCCCATACACCCTTTCACCTTCCCAAGGGAGAATCCCTTCTCCAAGGCACCCCTCCCCATCCCCAAAGCAACCCCTTCCCATTCCCTAGACCACCATTAAACCCTTCCATTAACCCACCACCCAAAATCAAGAGGAGCCCTCCCCATTCCCCCAAGTGACTTGCGCCCCCATCTCCTCACCTCCTCCCCCCCTTGGCCATTTGCGCACCCACCCCTCCCCCTACTAGCTCCGCCTCTGGCCTCCTCCCTCACCACCTCTTTCCACCTCCCGAACCCCTCCCCACCACCAAAGGACCCATATCCCCTACCCCCGTCCACCAAAGAAACCACCCCTCCACCATTTCTCTCTTCCATTCTGCGTGCAGATGAAGACCAGCAGATCAACAGCCTGTTGCAGCGCTGCCTCAGGCCCCATCCCAGATCTCCTGGGGTGTAGCCTACATCGACGGAAAGCTCTCCCAGTCAGCTTCGCAACGGCGGTGGTCTCATCCCCTTCCGAGCTCTGTGCTGCCCGGGAGGTCCGATCTCCCCCGACTGCGCAGAGCTGCCCCTGCAGAGTACCTGAACCCGAATAGGAGCTGTACCACGATGAACCACGGACGAATCAAGCCAAGAGTTCTTCTGAAAAATTCTTCCTCGTCCAGTCTGTTTTCAGAATCAAGAAGCAGAACTTCGATCGGCATCCGTGAGCCAAAGTTATCATTTTTCTTCCTCGGCTACACGGATCTGCTTCCCACAGTCTGCATCGACCTGTCACCACCATTCAGAGTCCCCCAGTGTTCTCCGGTATCATTCGGCTTCCCCGTCATTTTTTTGCGAAGAGGACTCGCCCACGGTTCCAGCAACTCCAGTGGTTCGTGATTCGGAGTCCGGAAGCTGTCGGGGCACTCTCTGCAACCTGCTGTTGGAGATCTGAAGCTGCCAGCCCCAGATTCTGTCACTCTGTTCGAGCCTCTACCAAGACCAGCCTCGGCATCAGAAGAATTCAACAAAATCCTGAGGCATTTTGGCTCCAGTTACAAAGAGTTCCCCGCTGGTCTCGTCATCAGCAAAATTCCAAACTGAGATCTACAGCCTCAACACTGACTGTCTATCACCTATCACAGTGAGCAGGCAGACTCGGTATCGGTTCCTTCTCTTGGGTTTCAGTGACTCTCCCCTCCCCGCCTGGCTGGCTTAATGCCCATCCCTGTGCGGAGGTAGTGTTTGATTTGTAATACTGAAATCCCCACCCCAAGTCCACCCTCCTATGTGAGGCATAGTGATTGTAACTAATAAACAGGATCAAGCTTCATCGGCGCAGTGTGCGGGGAACCCACACTTCCCCGCTCGCCCTCGTCTCCAAACGGGGTTGGTTTCTTCAAACCAACCAGGGTAAGCTCTAAACTTTGCTCCATCATTAGTACTTGTTCAGCTAATATCCGTGGTATTGCTCCGTTGAGCAAGAGTGTGAGTGCCCGACCCCGTGTGATCCACTTACGAGCGGTCACCGTGGGCTGCGTGAGAGAGGGACCTAGTGCCCCAATTGGCACCCAGCCAGCCACTTAAGTGTGGGCCTCGTAACTTCGGGAGGGCAACCCAAGCCCTGCTGGCACTCTACCAGCAAGGGCCTTGATCCATCATCTCCACTTGGCATCATCAAGTCACCCGGGCTCGTGTGTGTGCGACGGCGAATCGGCCCCAATCTAGTACTTTATTACTTTGTGATTGTGCTTGCGGAATAGGTCGAAGGGTCCGTGTCCCATTGCTGCATCCACCCTAGTCGTGTCACATCAAGTGGTATCAGATCAAGTTCACAACTTGTCTCTCTACAAGTTGGTCCTAGGGCGCATTCGCATTTAGGGTCTTTATCGGGCCACCCAGTGCATCATCATGTACACTCCACATTGGTTAAGTCCCCTCAACACGGCCTTCCCCAAGAGCCCGATTGACCCCCTCCTCATGGACATCATCCTAGAAGGGGACCTTAGTTTTGACGGATCTAGTCCTAATGCCTACCTAAAGTGGGAGACTACCATGGATAAACACTTTGATAGGACTAGGGTCTATGGACACGTTACTGTTAGTGTTGGTGTGCTACAGGCCAATTTCGGGTCGGGTAGGCCCAATAGTTGTACGATCTTGTTCATTAATAAAGTGGTGTTTGAGCGTAAATATGCAATTGTGTTACTTTACGTTGTCCCTAGGATATGTGGTTGTAAAGTCAGCTCGAGATGGGATCTCGAACATGAGACTTGCTTTACATGAACACATACCTTAAACTGTTCCTGGTTGGAGGGTAATCACTCGGGGACTTTGATTACCTATTAAACCAGTACACATGATGTGTCAGTGACCAGTCTCATGGTCATTGGTGCGGGGCACCAACACATATGTGTAGGTGTATGTCCTTGGAGGATGTGCACTGAACTGATCCGCTATTGGATCTTCAGATGGTTGATTATACCTAATGTCAACTGAAGATCCAACGGTCACAGTAGCATCGTTGGTCCTTTGACCTGAGACATTGATCGGATCTTACACGAGGACTGGAATGGTTTAATTACTTAGCTAAGTGACTTTAACCATAAGTCATGAGTTGCCGAGTCATTAACCACTCCAGGATACGTGTGAAGATCATCAATGGTCAAGAGGGGATCGCTCACTGTCGGGTATATATCAGACAGTAAATGGGTCATGACATTGACGCTCCGTTAAATCCCTGGCCAGGGTCGTGTGAGTTCGTTTAGAACGGACGTCATACACTTTAAGGAGGTCATAGTCAAATGGCACGATCATGGGGTTTGACAGATACCGTACCCTCGATCGTACCAGACTCATAGAAGGAGCGAGGGATTATATCGATGCGGTAACTGTGGACTTACAGGTACCAGACAGGTTGGTTTAAACCCGGGGTCATCTAGGATCACGCGGATTTGCTTGACCCAACGTGATCAAAGGTTCGGAATAAATTAAACTATTGTTCGGCTCTAGTAGAAGCGAAGAATACGTTTAATTTACTTCTAATTGGGAATTAGAAGTTAATGGACCTTAAACTAGAGTGACTATGGGCCTAGAGGATCACACACAATGGATTCTTGGGTGACGGATAATTATTATACAAGTGTATGTATTATTTCCATTTAATTCCTTTTGGAAAGGAGTGTAAACGGAGTTTAATACATATGTATAATATGAGAAAGGACATATATACAGTTTTGGTCTTTTAGAACCCTTTTCTAATAAACCTAAACTCTATATATAGCCATCTACGTGAGTTCATTCGAACTCTTGGCTTCTCCCTTCCAACCCCCCCTTAATGCTAATCAAGCATTAAGCATTAAGGAGAGGATTAGCCTCCCCCTTTCTCCCCCTTGCTCTCTCTCTCTCCAGAAGGTGTTAGAGCCAGGGAAAGTTGTGCCGGGGAGGTACCGTCGCTGCGCAAGGGTCCGTGTGGATCTGCTCTAGAGGCCGTACAGCTGTGCGGTTCGGTTTCTCTGCATCGGGCTTAGCGGACAGCGTCGTTCCGCGCAAGGTGAAACACGCAACCCGTAATTAGGGTATTAGAAACACCGATTAGAGCATAGATTAAGCTTTCCACAATACCGGGATCGGGCAAATTAAATTTTTGTTATCCGCTGCGTCGCCCGTAGGTGCTGTGCGAAACCTTACAGTGGTATCAGAGCCAGGTTCGCGCTCTGGTCGGTGTTTTAGCGCTGTTTAGAACCATACTTTAGGGGCAATAAAATCTTCAATTATAATTTGTAGAAAGAGATTTGGACATCTCTGTTCTTCATGGATGCTAGGCATACAAACAGCAATTTTTTTTTTTTTTTTTTAAAAAAAAATTTAAAAAAAAAATTTTTTTTTGGCCTCCCGCATGGGTGCCCGCGTGGCGGGCGCCGCCCTCGCGAGGCGTCCGCGTGGCGGGCGCCCGCAGGCGGCTCCCGCCCGCGGGCGCCCGCAGGCGGCACCCGCGCGACCCGCGTTGCGGGCGCCGCAACGCGGGTCAACGCCCGCGCGCGCGGGCGCCGCCCGCGCGCGCGGGGTTGACCCGGCGGGATTAAAAAAAAAAAGTTTTTTTTTTTAAAAAAAAATTGTTTTAACCTGTTTAATTTACTGTGCTCCTGTAAAATTATATATATATTAGATATATATATTAAAATGCTCAGTAAATTAAATAGAATTTTATCTAGTAGGTTAATTATGTTATCTCGATGGTAAATGTCAAAAGTTAATTTTTATTTAACCGTGTTGAATTTACCGAGGTGAGATAATTACTATTTACCTTGAGATAAAATAGTAATAATTGAAGTTACTTCAGTAAAATTTAAGTTTTTGAATTTTTAATTATTAGATAATTAAAAAAATTCAAATTTTGAATTTTATTGAAGTTAAATGTAGAAAATTCAATTATTTGAATTTTAATTATTAGATAATTGTTAAATTCAAATTTTGAATTTTAAAAAATTACTAATTGAGGATAATTGCATTATTTTAAATTTATTTTCAAACAAAAAAATTATTGGATAATTAGTTTGAATTTAAATTTAAATTATTGGCATGTTTAAATTTTGAATTTAAATTTGATTATTGGATAATTAAATTTAAATTTAAATTTAATTAATTATCTCAATTAGATGCCCCTGTAGAAAATGATGGTTCTTTACGTGCGTTACTTTATTTACCTTGTATTGGCCTGCTTGTATGTTTAATTTTAGTTAATCATGCTTTGATTTTTAAAATTAAACAAAGCTAGCCTGTTTTTGTTTGCACATCCCATTATTAAATTCAAAAGTAAGGATTATTTTCAGAAAATAACCCTTGATTGATTTTATTTGAATGGGTTGGCAAGTGATCATGGACTTGGATTAATGTAATTAATTGGGGTCTGCGAACCTCCTTTCTCTCTCTGTTAAAATTCCAATGTACTTCTATCTTCCTCCATTGTTGTACTCGCCCTAAGGGCTGCTGGAATTTGAGTCACATGTAATTTAATTTTTCCGGCCTGCGTGCCGTGTAAAAGTTGTAATTAATGCGGCGTCGGCGATTGAAAGCGTGGAGCACACCCGACGAGGACGATCCAGCTGCTTCGGAAGCGGGCCGGATGTCTTAGTTACATTAGGGTTAAAGTCCATGATCACTTGCGTTCATTTTTGCATTGGATGCATTTATTTTGTGCAAACTACTAGGTACGGTAAATATATTGGATATATTTATATTACCACCTAGGGTGAGATCAAGATAAAATTAAATTCCCTCGCGTTTAAATTTTAGATCTGGTAAGCGTGGCTCTAGGAGTCGTCGTGGCCCTCCATCATTGTGGAGTGAATGAACGTCTTCATTTCATGGATTTGTTGTGCTTTCCACAAGGTCCATGAGTTTGGGGGCGGGATTAAACTCCAAGGCTCGGCCTCAATGGAGTGAGAATTGAACTCGGCCTTGTTGTGCTTTCCACAAGGGTCGGGTCATGAACTTATTACTATGTAGTAATGATGGTTAGATCTAACCGAGAATATCCTTTGTTGTGCTTTCCACAAGGGGATGATTTCTCGGGGGCCGAATATCGGATATTGCATTAGATGCAAGTGCTTGTTGACTGCCCTTGAGATGGTGTATGGCTTGTTGTGCTTTCCACAAGGTCGTACATCAGTCTCGTTGGGATTCCGACCCACTAGGTTGATCTCGTTGATCTCCCGTTCTATATACTGAGGGTTATATAGTCCGATCGAAAAATAGTGGGACTAACTAAGATAGAAAACCACATCTAAGTTAGAATTTGAACACATGCTAAGTTGTCTTTTATTTCTTATCCAGATTACAATGTCGTCGTCCAACCCCCTCCGCGGCATCTTGGATGCAAATAGATTAATTGGACCGAACTACTCGGATTGGCTGCGTAATCTACGCATAGTCCTTACCGCCGAAAAGATAGCGTACGTGTTGGACACGGTTCATTCTGAGCCAGCTCCTGATGCCGACGAGGGCGAGTTACTGGCTTATGCCAAGTGGTCTGAGGACTCCTCCCTAGCCCAATGTTACATGTTGGCCTCTATGACTCCCGAGCTACAGAGGCAATTTGAAAAGACTGATTGTAGAAGTATACTTCTCAATCTACGCCAGCTCTTCGGGGAGCAGGGTAGGATTGAGAGGTATGACATCTCCAAAAGGCTTTTCAGGACACGGATGTCTGAGGGTTCTTCAGTACAGGCTCATGTACTGAAAATGATGGAGTGGATTGAAAGACTCAATGCATTGGGGTTCAAGTTGGATCTTGAACTATGCATTGATCTTATACTCCAGTCATTGCCCGATTCCTTTTCTTCCTTCATCATGAACTTTAACATGAACAGGATTGAAGCAACTCTCCCGGAGCTGCTCAATATGTTAAAGAGTGCTGAAGGAACCATGCAGAAAGATAAACCATCTTCGTCTGTAATGATTGTTGGCCGGGCCAACAAGAAAAGGATGGCAACCCAAATATCCACCACAAGTAACAAAGGGAAGGGAAAGAAAAAGGCCACGGGTAAGCAGCACGCCAAGGTTGACAAAGGGAAGGGCAAGAAGAATGAAAAGGAAGACAAATGTTTTCGATGCGGGGAAACTGGGCATTGGAAAAGGAATTGCAAGGCAATTCTAAATGAAGGTATTTTTGTCATAGACCTTAATTTGTCATATATGGAATCCACATCATGGGTATTGGATACTGGATGTGCATCTCATATCTGCAATTCTATGCAGGTGCTGGCAAATAGAAGGCGATTGGGCAAAAAGGAGATTGAACTGAGGATGGGCAATGGAGCTTTAGTTGCTGCCAAAGCTGTCGGGACTGCACGCCTCAGTTTACCTTCAGGAGTCATTCTGGAGCTGAATGACTGTTATTATGTTCCTAATATTATTAAGAATATTATTTCAATCTCTGGCTTGTATAACATTGGATATACATTGGCTTTTAATAGCACTGGGTGCTCTATAATGAATAATGGTTTGGTTATAGCCAATGGTTCATTGGTCAATCGTCTATATGTATTAGATACACGTTCTAATGTTATGCAAATTTCTAATGCTGATGAAGTGAATTCTGCATATCTATGGCATTGCAGACTCGGTCATGTAGGTGAGAAAAGAGTCTCTCACTTACACTCAAATGGGTATTTGAATTCATTCGAATACAAGCCATTTGATACCTGTGAGTCGTGTCTCATGGGGAAAATGACTAAGGCTCCCTTTGGTGGATATGGAGAGAGGGCTGTTGACCTTCTCGAGCTCATACACTCGGATGTGTGTGGACCCATGTCCATAGAAGCAAAAGGAGGTTATCTCTATTTCATTTCTTTTATTGATGACTTCTCTAGATATGGCTATGTGTATTTAATGAGACATAAGTCACAAGCCTTTGAGAAGTTTAAGGAATACAAGAATGAAGTAGAGAAACAGACTGGCAAAAGTATTAAGGCTCTTCGATCGGATCGAGGAGGTGAATACTTAAGCCATGAATTCACTTCTTATCTTAAAGACCATGGAATAGTTTCTCAGTGGACACCACCGTATACACCACAGCACAATGGTGTATCCGAGAGGAGAAACAGGACCTTGTTAGACATGGTCCGATCCATGATGTCTATGTCAGGACTACCCTTGTCTCTCTGGGGCTATGCATTAGAGACTGCGGCTTATTTATTGAATAGGATATCAAGTAAATCAGTTCCTTCTATTCCATATGAGATATGGAAGGGCAGGAAACCAAATTTTAATCACATTAAAATTTGGGGGTGTCCTGCTCATGTAAAGAAGAACGAGAGTGATAAGCTTGAGTCAAGAACCGATAAGTGTAGGTTTGTGGGATATCCAAAGGAGACGTTTGGATATTATTTCTATCACCCTTCTGAGCAAAGGGTCTTAGTGGCCAAGAGAGCTGTATTTCTGGAAAGAGAATATCTACTCCATAAAAACAGTGGGAGCCAGATAGAATTGGACGAGGTCCAAGAACCACAACCCATAGACACACACTCATTAGATGAGACTGTATCGGTTGATCCTATTCAAGGTGAAACACTGACACTACGGAGATCTGGTAGACTACCGAGAGAACCTGAGAGATATGTTGGACATGTCTCAGATGGGTCCTCTAAGTATGCATCGATGAGGATGATGATCCTCAGTCGTACCAGGAGGCGATCCGTAGTGTAGACTCCGAGAAATGGCAAGAGGCAATGGATTCAGAGATCCAGTCCATGTACACCAACAAAGTTTGGAACTTAGTTGATGTACCCGAAGGGAAGGTCCCTATCGGCTGCAAATGGATTTTCAAAAGGAAAATCGGTGCAGATGGACAGGTTGACACATACAAGGCTAGACTAGTGGCGAAAGGATATCGTCAAAGGCAAGGCATTGACTATGACGAGACGTTTTCGCCGGTAGCCATGGTTAAGTCAATCAGAATCCTCCTTGCCATTGCTGCATACCTGGATTATGAGATTTGGCAAATGGATGTGAAGACAGCTTTTCTTAATGGAAACCTGTCAGAAGAGGTGTACATGGTACAGCCTGAGGGATTCACCTCCAAGCCACATCCTAATAAGGTATGCAAACTTCAAAGGTCCATTTATGGATTAAAGCAGGCATCTAGAAGCTGGAACTTAAGATTTGACGAGGCTGTCAAATCTTTCAACTTCATTCGGAATGAAGATGAACCCTGTGTTTACAAGAAGGTCAGTGGGAGCTCAGTGACCTTCTTGGTCCTTTATGTTGATGACATCTTACTCATTGGGAATGATGTAGCGATGTTGACATCAACTAAGTCTTGGTTGTCCAAGACCTTCTCCATGAAGGATTTGGGAGAAGCATCCTATGTGCTGGGCATAAGGATCTATCGAGATAGATCTAAAAGGATGCTAGGATTATCCCAATCATGTACATAGACACTATCCTCAAAAGGTTTAGGATGGAAAATTCCAAGAGAGGTCTCATTCCCATGAGACATGGAATTTGCCTATCCAAGGGGATGAGTCCTAAAACTTCTGAGGAGGTGGCACACATGAATAAGGTACCCTATGCTTCGGCGATAGGGTCAATCATGTATGCAATGCTATGTACACGACCTGATGTTGCCAATGCTTTAAGCATTGTCAGTAGATATCAGGCAAATCCAGGCGAAGAGCACTGGAAGGCAGTAAAGGGTATCCTGAAGTACCTGCGAAGGGCTAAGGATCTTTTTCTGCTTTATGGAGGAGAGGACCTACAGCTTAGAGCTTACACAGATTCTAGTTTCCAGTCAGATCCAGATGACTGCAAATCTATGTCTGGATTTGTATTCATGTTGAATGGAGGGGCAGTCAGTTGGAGAAGCTCCAAGCAAGACACGACTGCAGACTCGACGACGGAGGCGGAATATATTGCTGCAGCTGAAGCTGCTAAGGAAGCCGTCTGGATGAAGAAATTCATCTTGGAACTTGGCGTAGTTCCCGAGATATCAGCTCCCATCCCATTATTTTGTGATAATAATGGGGCCATCGCCCAGGCGAAGGAACCGAGATCTCACCAAAGGTCAAAGCATATTCTTAGGCGCTTTCACCTTATTCGGGAGATTGTTGATCGTGGAGATGTGATGGTAGAGCGTGTACCGTCAGAAGACAACATAGCAGATCCACTGACTAAGCCTTTGACACAGACTGTATTTGAGCGTCATCGGGATAAGATGGGCCTCAAAGTTGTGGGCAATTGGCTGTAGTTCAAGTGGGAGATTGTTAGTGTTGGTGTGCTACAGGCCAATTTCGGGTCGGGTAGGCCCAATAGTTGTACGATCTTGTTCATTAATAAAGTGGTGTTTGAGCGTAAATATGCGATTGTGTTACTTTACGTTGTCCCTAGGATATGTGGTTGTAAAGTCAGCTCGAGATGGGATCTCGAACATGAGACTTGCTTTACATGAACACATACCTTAAACTGTTCCTGGTTGGAGGGTAATCACTCGGGGACTTTGATTACCTATTAAACTAGTACACATGATGTGTCAGTGACCAGTCTCATGGTCATTGGTGCGGGGCACCAACACATATGTGTAGGTGTATGTCCTTGGAGGATGTGCACTGAACTGATCCGCTATTGGATCTTCAGATGGTTGATTATACCTAATGTCAACTGAAGATCCAACGGTCACAGTAGCATCGTTGGTCCTTTGACCTGAGACATTGATCGGATCTTACACGAGGACTGGAATGGTTTAATTACTTAGCTAAGTGACTTTAACCATAAGTCATGAGTTGCCGAGTCATTAACCACTCCAGGATACGTGTGAAGATCATCAATGGTCAAGAGGGGATCGCTCACTGTCGGGTATATATCAGACAGTAATGGGTCATGACATTGACGCTCCGTTAAATCCCTGGCCAGGGTCGTGTGAGTTCGTTTAGAACGGACGTCATACACTTTAAGGAGGTCATAGTCAAATGGCACGATCATGGGGTTTGACAGATACCGTACCCTCGATCGTACCAGACTCATAGAAGGAGCGAGGGATTATATCGATGCGGTAACTGTGGACTTACAGGTACCAGACAGGTTGGTTTAAACCCGGGGTCATCTAGGATCACGCGGATTTGCTTGACCCAACGTGATCAAAGGTTCGGAATAAATTAAACTATTGTTCGGCTCTAGTAGAAGCGAAGAATACGTTTAATTTACTTCTAATTGGGAATTAGAAGTTAATGGACCTTAAACTAGAGTGACTATGGGCCTAGAGGATCACACACAATGGATTCTTGGGTGACGGATAATTATTATACAAGTGTATGTATTATTTCCATTTAATTCCTTTTGGAAAGGAGTGTAAACGGAGTTTAATACATATGTATAATATGAGAAAGGACATATATACAGTTTTGGTCTTTTAGAACCCTTTTCTAATAAACCTAAACTCTATATATAGCCATCTACGTGAGTTCATTCGAACTCTTGGCTTCTCCCTTCCAACCCCCCCTTAATGCTAATCAAGCATTAAGCATTAAGGAGAGGATTAGCCTCCCCCTTTCTCCCCCTTGCTCTCTCTCTCTCCAGAAGGTGTTAGAGCCAGGGAAAGTTGTGCCGGGGAGGTACCGTCGCTGCGCAAGGGTCCGTGTGGATCTGCTCTAGAGGCCGTACAGCTGTGCGGTTCGGTTTCTCTGCATCGGGCTTAGCGGACAGCGTCGTTCCGCGCAAGGTGAAACACGCAACCCGTAATTAGGGTATTAGAAACACCGATTAGAGCATAGATTAAGCTTTCCACAATACCGGGATCGGGCAAATTAAATTTTTGTTATCCGCTGCGTCGCCCGTAGGTGCTGTGCGAAACCTTACAGTTACATGCCTGCAGAGTCCTATGTTTGAAAACTTTGCCCGTTGACCTTATCTTTTGGTGGATAAGGTTGTGTGACGGTCCATCCCTGGGGCGTTACATCATTGTGATGATCTATCGTGCGGCCGTTACATCAAACAGAGAGTTCTAGCAGAACTGCTCTTCCTCAGCTACTCCATGGCCGAATTAAGAGTTTGATCTGATGATTTCTCCTTCAAATCTGATCCTCAGAACCTTCTGTTTGTTTCTATGGACTCTTGGGACTATTATCTTCAAGAGTTTGCTAAGAAACGTCTTACTTTCTAACTGGATTATCCTCTACTCGAATCTAGAGTTTGAGGGTCTATAAATAGAACCCTTAGCTTCATGGCTTGAGGAGGAGACATCTGGAGTTCGCGTCGAAGTGCTGCAGCATCCTGGAGCTAGAACCAACCAAGGAAAGCTGCTTTTCACGTCCATCTACTTCCAAAGTCCAGGGAGTATTGTTTCCAAGGGTTTAGTTCAGTCAATTGTCTTCTTTAGTGTCTCTTTCCCTCTTCCAAGCATCATAGCATTGTCCCTCTTCTTCTACCACATTCGTGCATCTTCTGCACTCATTCAAACATCTTCCCATCTTTTAAAACGCCCCAGAGGGGTTAAAAAAATCAACCTCCCCGATATTTCCCTTTCCTTTTGCATGTTCTTAAGTTCTTTTGATTTATAGGTACTACTTTGCTCAAGGGCTAATATGGGTTGTTTTTTTTGTGTTCTACACTCTTTTGCAGGTTTACAGAGTCCACAGCACGAGCGGTCTAACCGGCTGGAAAGTTTGGAGATCAAAGATTCCCAAGTTCTTTACTGTAGGATCTCTGACGGTCTATAAGAGACGCGTTAGAGTGACGTAGCGGTCTATCGTGAGGCCGTCACACTTCTGTAGCACATCAGCATTCGACCGTTACATCTCACAGAGCTACAGTCTTCTGATTATTTTCTCTCTCCCGTGGGCGGGTGCTTCATCCACCTATTCTAAGGTACTTTTCAGGTCCTTGGGCTTATTTTTACCTTAGTGGCGATCACACCTTTCTTTAGTTTGGGCAGTAGCTCTCTTTCCTTACATCTCTTCTCTGTTTTGCTTGTTCCATCTATACGGTGTGTTTTTCCTTATTTCCTTACTCCACGCCCCGGCGTGTGTTTTTCTTTATTTGCTTTACCTATATCTGATAGAGATAGCATGCCCATGCTAGAGTTCATGTTGATTGCCTAGGTTCATGTTGCATATGTTCATAGGTTGAGTGATTTTATTGATTGCTCATATTCTCATCATTGTTCATTTCATACTCATCTTGCAAAAGAAGGAACACATTACAACCAACACCCATGGGGAAAAGCTAGGACGAATGTAACCCTTGGCGAGCAACTCCTGCAACTACACCCTCAATTCCCTCAACTCAGCGGGAGCCATACGATAAGGAGCCTTCGACAAAGGCCCCGTACCGGGCACAATCTCAATAACAAAATCAATCTCCCGCTGCGGAGGTAACCCAAGCAAATCCTCGGGAAAAACATCAGGAAACTCACACACCATCGGAATGTCCTCCACATACGGTTCCGACTGGTCTAACACGACCACAGAAGCGAGGAAACCCTGACAACCGACATCAAGCAATTGACGAGTCCTAAGAGCCGAAATAAGAAAGCGGGAAGAAGAAGACCTGATACCTTAGAAGTAGAAGGTAGGTCCATGAAGTCGTAGGAAATAAACCTTCTTCGAGCCACAATCCACCAAGACATGATGGGCCTCGAGCCAATCCATGCCCAAAATCACCTCAAAGTCCTGAAGTGGCAACGCATAAAGCCTGACCGACAAACTCCGCCCTTCCACCCACACAGGTACCTCCTCGAAACAATATGGAGTGATCATAAAATCACCAAAAGGTAACTCCATTGCCAAATCACAGGACAACTGGGTCACCGGCTCCTCAATACTCTGCGTGAAATCCTCCGAAATAAACGAATGCGACGTGCCAGAATCAAACAAAATTCGAGCTGCACAACCCTAAATCATAACGGTACCTTCCACAAGTTGCGACGCCTCTGCCTTTGCCCTGGTCATGTGTGTAATCTGGCCTTTGGACCTCTGCCTACCCCCCACACTCGCTGACCGGGGTAGTGACGGATACTGCCCCTGCTGCTGATGCGACTGTTGAGGATACTGTTGGGGCTGAAACTACTGCTGTGAAGGGTACTGCTGTTGTTGCTGCTGAGGATGCTGCTGCGGTGGCTGACGCAGCCTCTAAGGACAGTCACGTGCCATGTGCCCTGGCTGGTTACATCTGAAACAAATCACTAGCGTCGTTCACTGCCTCCCTGGATGCGACTCGCCACATCGGGGACACGATTCCCGCGATCCACCCACTGATCCCTAACGCTGATAGGGTATCGGCTGCTGCACACTGCCTGAAGATGCCTGCCTCTGATCCTTGCGCTTCTTATGGAAACCTTTCTTCAGAAACTTCTTGACCTTGGAGCCAAAAGACGTAGATCCTGTCACAGACGCCGCCGGTGCCGACGCTCCCAAACTACCCATAGTGTGCTGAAAGGTGCCCTACTGCTGGGTTTCGGTCTGCTGGCTACGGCCTGACTGGGTCTGCCCCTAAGCACCCTGTCCTTGGATCTTCTGCATATCCAGCTCCAAAGATGCCGCCACATGAGATACTGTCTCCAAATCAGTAACAAGCGTTCGTCATCAAAAGGTGCCTCAGCTCCTGCCTCAAACCCTAAACAAATTGCTCGATCTTCAACCCCTCATGCTCCATGATGTGGGGCGCATAAGGGCCTAACTCAACAAACCGAGCCCTGAACTGCAACATTGACATGTCACCCTGCACCAGCTCCAGAAATTGACTCATCTTCTGCGTACCGACATAGGATGGGCAGTAAGTATGCTCGAAGACCGTAACAAAGTCCTTCCACATGATTAGCTAGAGAGAACGTGACTGAAAGGACGTCTTCCACTCTGAAGACCACCAAGATCGAGCCGTACCGTGCAACTAGTTGCAAGCCAACATCACCTTGTCCTCCTCGGCACAGTTCATGGAACTTAACACTCTCTCCATCTCATTAAGCCAACCTCTAGCCACATCCGGATCTGGCTGGCCGCCATAGTAGGGTGGATGGAACTGCAAGAAGTCCCGCACTGCATGACTGGGTCCACCCCTAGACGACGAGCCCTCACCGACCTCTCCGCCGAACTGTTGAGTCATGTACTGAAACATGTCCCGAAAGAAATCCTCTGCCCCCGAAACTCTCGCTGCATCCCCTGCCTCAGTGGCAGGAGGTGGGACTCTGCTCTGCTCCTCCTACTCCTCTGTCGACTGTCCCCGCTGAGAGCTGTTGACACCCATTTTTGCCGATAAGTTGAGTCATTTCTCTTACTTTTATTTGTTGATGCATCGAGTCGACCGTTACTCGTTGGGTTATTTTCAGGAATAACCATTGGGTTTATTTTATGGGTACCTCCCTCCTTGACTCAGTTTACTTCAATTCAGGGCTTAATGGGCCTTGATTTTGCTTAATTTATCACATTTTTATGAAATTCAAGTGCCCAGCTTTTTGAACGGTCTCCACCCTTGCCGCTCAGTCAATGAGCGGTTGACATTGAACCGTTCAAATATTTATTAGATATTAAGGTGATTTTCTGAATTTCCACCGACAAGCTGTTAAACGGTCTGTGTATAGCCGCCCAGATTTATGGAACGATTGGCATATGGCCGTTTAGTCTCCAGAGTCCTAGATTCGTTGATTGTTCAGATAATTATATAATTATATAATTTGTTTTGATTTATCACCGACATGTATTAAGCGGTTGGTTTATGGCCGTTCTTTGAGTTGAGCGGTCTATTTAAGGCCGTCCAATTTATGAGAGTCCAACGGTGAAATAATCGGTCAATTCGATGAATATATTAGAATATTTCATATATTTATATAATTTCCACCGACAGCCTTGAGCGGTCTAGAAATAGGCCGCGTAATGGTCTGGGCGGTCTATCGAGCGACTGCTCAATGGCTCGAGTCCTGAGGAATTTAAGGATTTTCTCTCTCCATCGGTGATTTCATCCTTGATTTGTTCCACCCATTTCTCCACGGATACTCCACCAAATGGGGTGCCGTTTGAACTGGTTGGAAGATAATTATATTATCTACGTATTTTATGTTAATATCTCGAGCTGATTTTCACTAGAAACCCTAGTTTCAGGGCTGGCTTTTTAGGCTCTATAAATAGACCCTAAGGCCAAGCTTTGAAGGGGGGAGATTTTAAGGTCACAGCGAAGCTCTGCCAATTTCAAGCAACCTACAGTCTGGGAGGGAGGCCTTCTACGTCCACTCAGGCCTCCGGTTCAGGGAGTACTTGTGTTTGAGTCTTTGGTTTTGATAGTTCCATCCGTCATCCCGTTCATTGCATGCTTCATTCTTTTCGTTCTTCCCTTCACGTTTTTCTTCATTGCACATCATTTCACACACCTTCCTACTGTTTTTCACGCCCCTAGGGGTTTAAATACCTCCCAGGTATCCCCCATTCCAAGTTATTACGTCTATGTTTCATCTTTTTTATGGTTACTAAACTTCATACTTCTGATTTGGGTTTTCTTTTGTGGTCTTCATTGTGTTTTGCAGGTCAGCAACATACTAGCACGAGGCTCATCCCCTCTGGCCGGCCGAAGGGGTGGAGGTTCAGATTCCACAACTTAAGCTCTGGTGACGTTGCGCGGTCATCTTCCTGGCCGTTTGGATCGTAGGGAGGACTTCCCTGCACCGTTCTACTTTTTTCCGTGGCATTCTTCGGACCCTTCATCTGTTGGCCAGGCTTCATCCCGCGTCTTTCCCAGCGTTGTTCGGCGGTCTATCGGGCAACCGTTCATCCTCAGGGCGGTTCTTCCAGAGCCGCTTATCTCTGCAGCGCTGATTCACAGGCGAGTGTCTCCCTTCTTTTCCAAGGTATGGTGTAGTTATTACACTTGGCACCTTGGTGGCGATCAGACACACTCGCATCCTTCTATGCCCTTCCACTTTGCATTTCATTCATTTATTATATTGATTTAGTTGAGGGGTTGGAAGGATACAAAAGGGGTGAGGAAAAACATGTCAACACACTCTTTTTTGGCAATCACGGTGGGACGCCTAGTGCCCATCGTGTTAGTGTTTTGCTGACCTATTCTCGTGCTTCATTAGTTTTCTTCTTTGAGTGTTCACAGGTTGCTCTCCGGTCTATCTTGCATTTCTATCATCTGGAGGTTACATGGTTCCCTCTGAGTCGCTTACGAACCTGAGCGGCCGAAGATTGGCCATCCTATTCTCATCACAGTGCTGCTATCGTGCCAGCCCGTCACATCCAGCGGTCCTGCGTAGACCGTCCCTTTCATTCCACGGTCTTATACAGACCGTTTAGAACTGCTGGCTCAGGTACTTTTATGTTCTTACACTAGTTTTTTGCCCTGATATTCAGCGGTCTTTTATGGTCCATTCTATAGTTTGAGCGATCTATCGACAGTCCGTTCTGACAGGTACGCCTCTGTCCCCAGCCCTTTCGTCCCTTTTAGTTTCTGTCTGATTGTCAGTTTTGTTTTGTTACTCCCTGCACCTGCACGGTCCATTCTAGACCGTCTGCCCTTCTGAATGGTCCATTACAAACCATCTACACACACTGAGTGGTCTTCCTCAGACCGCGCTTTACTGCTACAGTGCACCCGAGACTAGCATTTTGGTCATTGTTCCATATCATGGCATAGATATTTGGTGCTATTCTGATCTTCCCTTGATGTCATTGTATTGTTGCATGATTGTGCTCATTTTTTCTCATATTTTCTTGATCATTGTTTGCTAGATCTAGGCTAGACTTTGCATGCACTCCGGTGTGCATAGGGGCATACATACTCTTCATAGTAGTTGCATTCCTACCTAGGTAGGGAATCCTCTCGTCTTCATATTCCTTGGAGCTGACTAGATGACCTTGCCCAGGACCCCCGTGAGCCGTGGATTCCCACACGGACGCCGGGCAGGTTGTACCGTACCACACCGTGTTTAGAGTTTGCATCCGAGAGAGGGAGAGTCCCTTAGAGTCAGCCAGTTTCTCATTCCCCACCCTTGTCAGATACCCTTGTGGTTGAGTGAACTCACATCTTGATTAATCCACTAAGGTCCTATTAGGAGAATTCATAAAAATCTTCCGCGCATCATTCATAACTTTGGGTGATCGCTTGGTTGTCTCTCTTCTCATCCCCCCTCTCTTGTGTGCATTTTTTTTTGGATTGTTTGCTTAGGTCTTGGTTAGGGTTGTTTGCTTTCTTCCCCTAGGTGTTTAGTGCATGTGGAGTTGCTTCGCACCTTCAGGATCATCTCCTAGGGGCAGCTCGCATTTCCATTCTTATTTCAATCCCCTGTTCGATTCATCACCCCCCATGTGGTCCTACAACTTCTCCCATTCCCATGAGGATTCTCTCCCTCATGGACTTCTCGAGGACCCGCCTAGGGTCACCCATGTGCAGGGAGGAGAGGGGGCTGCCCCTCCTCTCCCGACCGTTGTCGTTGAGGGCCCTCAGCCCCCCCTTTCTGGTTTCTCTTCACAGAATTCGGCGAATCAAATTCTAAAAATGATAGCCCAGCTTGATCCAACCCAGCTTCACTTTATTCATCAAGCTCTGCAGGGGGCGGATGCCCCATCCTCAGTTCCTTCTCATGGCATGACTGTTGCCGCCACTACATCTCTGGCTACTAGATTAGGGGCCACCACTTCGGCCCCCATTGATTTCACTCCGATTCATCCTCAGGTTCTCCGGTTCCCCACCATGGAAGCGGGCCAGGCTTCCACCTCGGTCCATCAGCCACTTGACAAGGGGAAGACTCAGATCCCCTCTGTTTCTTATGTGGATCCCTACACCACTGTCTCTCCAGCGCAGCAGGCCCTCGTGGCCCCGGTTGATTTCATTCGCCTACAACCAGGGGCCGCCCGATTGGCTCATGCAGATGTGGGCCCTTCCTTGGCCCATTATCCATCCTACGGGATGCCGCCTCAGTCAGTTTATCCTTCTGCTCCATACTCGGGTTCTATTTTTTCTGCTGTATCTCCTCCTTCCTGAGAACGGGAACTTCTCGACAAATGGGCTGCCATGCAGCAGCAGATTGACCTCCTCCACAAGCGGGTCGGCCCGCAGTCCCTAGCCGATGTCCCCATTCCTAATTTCAGGGACATTCGCTTTCCTCCCCAGTCTGAGCTTCCCGTATATCGGAAATATGACGGGAATGGCAACCCGTTTATTCATGTCGGGGAGTTCCTTTATGAATCAGCGCAGTTTCAACACGATGACTGCCTGATGGCGTATTTATTCTGCCGATCCTTGGACGGGGTTGCCCTTGAATGGTTCTACACCTTGCCTCTGGAGGAGGCAGAGAGTTTCAAGACCGTGAAGGAGAAGTTTATCCAGAGATTCCAAGATCGGGTTGGTTCTAAGTATTCTTTTATAGACCTAGTCGCAGAAAAGATGAAAGTAGATGAGGACTTCGCAACATATGCAGATCGATGGAGGCAGATGGCCTCGCGTGTGCCCGGGCAGATCTCGGAAGAGGAAAAAGTTAAGTTGTTGATTTCTAATGCCACTCCGACGTTCCGGAACATATTGGCAATGAATGACATTTCAAATATGCACCAGTTGTACAGTCGGGCCCGGTTTATCTAGACCCAATTCAAAGACTCCCCTATCCATTCCCTTTTTGAGGCCCAAAAATCTAAAACCACCAGAAAATCCCAAGGCCCAGTTACTCAGGGAGTTCAAATCAACGAGCAGGTCCAGGCTATTCAATTCCCTAACCAGTCCGCTCCACCCCATTTCCAGCAACCTTCACGCAACCCCCAGTTCTCTACTCCACAAGCTCTCCGACCCCCCTTCCAAGCTCCTTAGCACCCACAACAACCACCACCACCGCAACAGCCTCAACAGCCACCCCAGTATCATAACGTCCCTCCTCCTGCTGGTTATGGGCCTGCTCGACCGGATCTGAAGAGAGTCAACTATCCGCCACTTCCAGAAACACTCCCTGACATCTTTTCGGCCTTAATGTACACTGGTGACATACAGTTGCCTGCGGAACGTCAGAATTGGAATCCGGCAGCTGATCAGTCAAGGTATTACATATACCATCGGCAACCCGGGCACACGATAGAAAGGTGTTATCAGTTCAGGGATCTGGTTTATGATTTGCATGAGGGACAGAGGATTGATTGGGCCCAAATGCATAAATTGATTGAAGATATAAAATAAAGAAGAAGACAAGCCAGGCCGCAACAGGCGGCACCTCAGCAGCAGCAGTTCTAGCAACCTCTCCAACAACAACAACCTCCACAGCAGCAACAGCAGCACCAAGACCTCGGGATTCATCAGAATCCCATGCCAGAACATCCGCCCGCTCCTCAACAGCAACAGCAACAACAGCCGCCGACACCGGCACAAGTGAATGTAGTTCACCGCCCAGCCCCTAATGCTGGGTGGTCTTTTGATGATGAGACCCCCGCTCATCTCTTGGCCTTCCACCACACCAACTCCCCCGCACCTTCTGTTCCTTCCATCCTTCGGCCCACCACCTTTACCACCGCTCCACCCACTATCCCCTCCGGGTCACCTATTGCACCCACCACATTCCCCACCATTCCGCCAGTCCTTCCACCATCACCCGCCATACCCTCCGTCATCACTCCTCCACTTAACCCTTAACCAATCGCCACTCCCCCAGGGCCCGTCAGGCCAGCCTCCACCATCCTCACCCCCATTTCTATCCCTTCCGCTTACCCCACCGGGCCAACCGGGAGTCCATCCGATGCCGTGTCGGCACGACAATGCGCCCTCTGGAGCGGGCAACCATTCCATAGAAGTTACCCTTTCCCCGGTGCACCTGCACCCAACCCTCAAGTTCCTTCCTCAACAGTTGAAGCAAAAGAAGTAGGCCCCGTACCCGGCACGAAATATGATTTGCTATAGCACTTGGACCGGATGCCGGCCAAGATTTCAGTACTGGAGTTGATAAAAAGGTCCACGCTACACCAGGATGCCCTAAGGGCTTTTCTACCGAAAGTGATGGTTAACGAAGACGTAGCAGTGGACAGTTTGCCGTCAGTGTTAGCCACTGTCACGAGGGGGCCTTCCATTTCATTTTTTGAATCAGAATTGGCACCCCCCAGAGGCACGGCAGATGCCACTCTACTTTACCATTTCCTTAAACGAAGTGGCAGTTGAGTCAGCCCTTTTGGAGATGGGAGCATCGATAAATGTGTGTCCATTAAGTTCATTGCGTGCCTGCAAGGTTTCGAAAGACATGCTGCGCCCGACACCAACCACCATTGTAGCATATGATAACTCCAGGAGAGCCTGCCACGGGGTTATGACAGTTCGGGCCGAGCTAGGGCCTTTAAAAATGGATGTGGAGTTTTACGTACTGAACATAGACCCGATGTTCAAGGCAATTCTGGGTCGTCCGTGGATAGACAGTTTGAATGCAGTACCCTCGACTGCCTACCAATGCCTCAAGTTTCCATTTCAGGGGCGGGTAGTCAAGGTGAAGAGTGTTTCCACGAATCAGACTGTTGATGTGATTGCTGATAAGATTCTTCCTACTTTGTGGCCAAGTAATAGGCCAGTTCTTTCTGTTATGGACTTAAACTATTCATGGGCATATGCGTCACGCAAGCCCGCCACTGCACCAACCAATGTTAAAATTAAGTCCAAGATTCGAGACTCAAAAGGGTGGCATATGATTCTGAAGCTAGGCTATCAGTCGCGCTTGGGCCTCGGCGCACAGCTGCAAGGGTGAACTAAGCCCGTCCCAAAAGGTAGGAAAATGAGTCGAAGAGGCCTTGGCTACTTCGAGTCAGCACTGTGTATATTAGGAGATTCCGGGACACTGACGTGGGATTACCGTCAACACTTCGTGAAAGGCCCGCTGTAACTTGGTACTTTGAAGAAGCCGCCACCCTGTTCTGATGAGAAGACCGATGCCGCGTTTGTTATTGTTAACCCACTGCCGCCGTCGAAGGGGCTGGTGGGTGACATGGATGATTTCTACAGTTGTTTTGAAAAGATGTTCCATGAAGAGGAAGCTTGTTCAAAAGTGATGGAGAGGCAGTTGGTGAAGCATTCTCCGACTGAGCTAGTTCACTGGAGGCCGCGGGAAGTGGGGAGCTCTATCACTACTTTTTCTTTTTCCCTATCCCACCTTGCCTCTTTGATTCAGCAATTGGGGTTTATTCCTCGTTCCCCTCCGATTATGGTCAACCCGTGCTTTACGGAAAGACCACCTGAAATTCTATTTGTCCCTTGTGCATGTGGGCGCTACCCACCCATTGATCTATCAACTCTGTTTACTCCTCCCTCCCCCACTGTCGAACTCCAGGAGATGTGGTTTTCATCTTCCGACCCCTTCTTCGACTGTCTCTTCCCCTCTCTGTTTCCCATGCAACTTCCTCCTCCTCCTTCCTCCTCTAGTCCCTCTTGCTTCATGATTTCCTCCGACCTCCAAAAAAAATGTCAATTTTAAAATGGATGTTTCAATGGAGGATTACGCTATGTTCTGCCCATCTTCCCAGGGGCATGAGACCCCTGCTCCTTTCCCGGTAGATTTCTTGTCTCCTAGGTTAGATGTACATTCCGCAGAATCTCCTAGGTTAGTTGAGTCAGTTGGGGTAGAGTCTAGCTCTAGTGTTGGCAGCCCATCCACGTCTGCGGCGCACCCCGTGATCCATCCTAGATAGGTTTCTGCAAGATTTAGCTCAGAGATGTCATGCCCTTCTCAAATGCCCTGATTTTGTAGAGACCGCGATAGTCTTAGAAGATGATGAGGAAGTAGAAGGGGTATGGCGCAATGACGGATTAGGTGCGTATGAAATCGTAGATGAGAAGGACCCAATCGATGATGAGGAAAGTGATGTGGAGGACGCTGCCGATCTGTACGGGCAGGGATTAAAGAGATTTGATGAACCATCGACGGCAGTGGATGAACCCACTAAAGAGAACAACCTTGAAATGGAAGAGGACCCCAGGCCCATAATCATTTCTGCTAATCTCTTTCCTCATGTTGAAGAGGAGCTAATCAAGGTTTTGAGGGAGTACAACAGCTCTTTTGCCTAGTCCTATGAGGACATGCCGGGTCTTGACCCCGCTTTGGTTGAACATCGACTTATTCTTAAACCAGGGGCAACACCCGTTAAACAAAAATCAAGAAGGTTCCACCCGCAAATGGCCTTGAGGATAAAGAAAGAAGTCGACAAATTGCATAAGGCCAGGTTTATCAGGGTTGTATTATATCCGCAATGGGTGGCGAACATAGTCCCAATAATGAAAAAGGATGGAAAAATTCGAATTTGTATCGATTCCAGGGACTTAAATAAGGCATGTCCGAAGGATGATTTCCCGCTTCCTCACATCGATGTGTTAGTAGATAACACGGCTGGGTATGAGGCACTCTCATTTATGGATGGATATTCCGGATATAACCAAATCCATCTTGCTCCCGAGGACCAAGAGAAGACCTCGTTCACCAAGCCCTGGGGCACGTACTGCTACGTCGTCATGCCATTCGGATTAAAGAATGCAGGTGTCACGTATCAACGGGCAATGATGGCTATCTTTCATGATATGATGCATGTGTACTTGGAAGCCTATGTGGATGATATCCTGGTGAAGTCGAGGTCCAAGGAAGAACACCTCGCCATTTTAGCCAAGGTGTTGCAAAGGGCTAGGAGTACAAATTAAAATGAATCCAAAGAAATGTGTGTTTGGAGTTGCATCAGGGAAATTGCTCGGGTTTATAGTTAGTAAACGGGGGATTCAGATTGATCCGAATAAAGCAAAGGCCGTTATGGAAATGCCACCGCCTAAGAACATCACTGAACTTAGAGGTCTGATTGGGCACTTGCAATTCATTAGAAGATTTATATCTCAACATTCGCAAAGGTGCCGCCCGTTCTATGAATTGTTGAAGGCAGGAGCTAAGTTTGAATGGAATGAACAATGTCAGAAGGCCTACGAAGATCTTAAGGCTTACCTTTCGAATCCCCCGATTCTACAACCACCCGTCCCTGGGAAACCCCTAATATTGTACATTTCTGGTTATTGAGGACTCCCTAGGAGCTGTCCTGGCACAGGTGGATGATAAAGGAAGGGAAAGGGCAGCATACTATCTGCCTAGATTGTTCAATCTAGCTGAATCTAAGTATACTGCCATGGAGAAGACCTGCGTAGCATTAGTATGGGTAGCTCAGAAGCTCAAACACTATTTTCTTACCCATGAGGTTAAGTTGATCTCTAGAATGGACCCGATCCGCTACCTCTTAGAAAAACCTGTCCTTTCTAGCAGATTAGCTCGCTAGCAAAGCTTTCTCTCCCAATTTGATATTACCTTCATTGTTCAGAAAGTGATCAAGGGATATGCGATTGCCGAACATCTTGCTCATTCTCCTATCCCTCACACTAATTCAATCCAGGACGAGTTTCCTGATGAACACTTGGCTGTACTTACTCATCTTCCCTTTTGGTCTCTTCATTTTGACGGTGCTCTCAATTCTCAAGACCGTGGAATCGGCGCCGTTCTCCTCACTCCGGAAGGAGTAACCATCCGTATCGCTTATCAACTTTCTTTTCTTGCCACTACTAACATAGCCGAGTATGAGGCTCTCCTTGTTGGACTGAAGCACGCCTACCTCATGGGCGCGCGATACCTAAACATCATAGGAGATTCTCAATTAGTGCTGCGTCAAGTTCTTTCCACTTACCGCACCCGTGACCCTAAACTCAAGCCTATCAAGATTTGGTCACGCTCTTGGGTAGGCAGTTTCGGAAACTCATCTATATCCATACTCCTCGTTCTCAGAACATCTTGGCCGATGCACTTGCATCACTAGCTTCTTCTCTTTCATTCCCCCTCAGTCGTGCCACTGAGACCATTGTGGTCCAGCGGTTAGACGCTCCTTCCCTTCGGGATCCTTGGTTCGATAACCTTAGGAAGGCTGTAGAGAAGAAAGCGGAGCAGAAAGATTTGAAAGAAGTTTCATTGACTGAGCTTGAGGAGATTATAGAAGAAGAAGAATTGCCGTGGTACCACGAGATAGAGCAGTATTGCAGGGATGGTTCCTTTCCAGAGACGGCGAATGCCGAGCAGCTCAAGGCCATTAGAAGAGTCACCGCCATATACACAATTGTTGCTGGAGAATTATATAGGCGGGCTCTCAATGGAGTTCTAATGAGGTGTTTGGATGATGACGAGGCTTGGAAGGTAGTAGAAGTCGCTCACTCCAGCGAGTGTGGAGGGCACGTCAATGGACAAGCGTTGGTGAAGAAGATTCTTAGGCAGGGCTATTACTGGCCAACCCTAGAAGAAGACTGTTCCACCTATGTCCGTAGGTGTCTTCAGTGCCAGCTTCATGCCGACAAAATCCATGCTCCGGCTTCTTCTCTCCATCCTCTTTCTGCTCCTTGGCCATTCTCGATGTGGGCCTTTGATATCGTTGGACCACTAGGTGATCCGAACTCTCAGGTCAAACAGAAATCCTTCATTCTGATGGCTATGGAGTACTTCACCAAGTGGACAGAAGGTGAAGCTTATGCAGAAATCAAAGCCACCACAGTATGCCGCTTCATCCTCAAGAACATCATTTCGCGGTTTAGAGTGCCAAGTGATATCGTCACCGACAACGGACCTTAATTTGTTTCTCAAGAACTCCAGGACCTCTGTAAGAGATTTAATATTTTATTGCATCATTCATCACCATACTACCCCCAAAGTAATGGCCAAGCCGAGGCCATGAACAAAACCCTTCTTAAAATCATCAAGAAAATATGCGAGTCACACAAATTTGCTGATTGGGCCGACAAACTGATAGAAGCTCTATGGGCTTATCGCACCTCCGTCCGTACTCCCACGAGGAAAACTCCTTTTGCCCTCACCTATGGGATGGAGGCGGTACTCCCATATGAGATCTTGATCCCTTCCCTAAGAGTGCAGCTAGACAAAGAACTTAATCTCGACGAGTGTCGAGAGGCGTTGCTAGTCCAACTGGAACTCTTAGACGAGAAGAGGCTTAACGCGGCCAATCACGCCTCGGTGTATCAAAAGCGGGTCTCGCGGTATTTTCAAAAGAATGTTATTGAAAGAAAATTTCAAGTGGGTAACATGGTTTTGAAACGTAAATTTATCAGATCAGCAGGTCCTAGGTCTAAACTGTAACCCAATTGAGAAGGGCCTTTTGTAATCAAAGAAGTCTATCCTGGTAACGCGTACCGTTTAGTTAACGCAGAGGGTGAAGAGTTGCCAAATCCATGGAATGGGTTGTATTTAAAATGATTTTATCCATAGAGTCAAGCCAACAACGGCTCAGCGGCGGGGTGTGTCCCTACTTGACCATGAAGGGAGATCCCCGGTTCAACATTCACACACTACACGACCTCCTGTGGTTCGGTTTTCCTCTTTTGCGCAACACCGTCTCTCCCTTGGCCATGCTTAGGAAAGGGAAAATCCTTATTTTCTCCCTTCTCGGTTGAAAATAGGGGCAAGTGGTTAATAAGAGGGCGAGAACTAATCTAGATACCCCAATAAAAAGAGGTCTCAAATAGGGACAGTCCGTTATGACATTATTCCGCAAAGCAAAAGGAAAGAAAAGAAATAAAGAAAAGGGGCAAAATTAAAGACAAAGCTAAAAGCTCATTCAAAAGCCCGAAGCTCAAAAGTCTAAATGACCCTAGAAATAATGAAACTAGGTATGGCAAGAGTGGCAGTACAGTTTTCCCGCGGGACGTTATGAGTCCGGTCGTATGCGTGCCTAGAGCAGATGTAGGTTCGATGACGGACATAAAGTCCCGGTGCAACAGACCAAATTCTTTGAAAAAGGGGTGTCGTGAGAAGAACTCAAGTCCTAAAACCTCTATACCTGTTGCCGGCTTTCCTATTAAATTCTTTTTACTTTCCAAGGACTGATCATACCCCGGGTACGGCCTCAGAAGAGGCACCGTTAAGTAAGGTTGGACCCCGACCACGGATGGTCATTTTAAACGCACGTTGAACCCAGGAAATCCCTAGTGAGATATGAGGTTCCCCGTCGTCAGGCTCAAGTTGGTTGTAAAATCTAAAAAAATCAAATATTTCAAAATCCAAAAAAATCAAATATTTTAAAAATCCAAAAAAATCCAAAAAAATCAAATATTTCAAAATCCAAAAAATTAAATATTTTAAAATCCAAAAAATCAAATATTCAAAATCTAAAAAATCAAATATATCAAAATCCAAAAAAATTAAATATTTTAAAATCCAAAAAATCAAATATCTTCAAAATCACAAAAAGATTTTCATCATCATGATCTGCATCCATGGCATGCATTGCATTCATTTTTTTTTCATGTCATTTGCCTAGTTAATAGGGCTTACCCCCTTGACCAAAAATCAAGAATTGGTCATTCTCTAACTTGCTACAGACAAGGGGTTAAGCCTAAAACGGATTTAATCTGTCTCTTTGTCTTGTGTGTGCAGGGGCAGGTTGAAGACAAGGTTAAGCATTTCACAGCTACACAGTCCTCAGGCAACCGTTTACATTCCCAACGGTCACTATCAGGCCGTCCCATCCTTCACGCGGCCCGACTAAGACCGCCTCATCTTGCAGAAGTCTTCCTGAGTCGATGGTCTTCATTGACCGCTTGCAAATGAGAACGATATAGTCTTGACCGTTCTATCCTATTCACGGCCTAGCGATAGACCGTTCCACTTTCCAAGGGTCCCTATTCTTAACCTGGCAGTTGACCTTATGAACGGCCAAGATGTGACCGTTCGATTCTTGGGAGCGGTTAGACTCTAATCGTTTATCTAACTAAGCGGTCCCGTGTAGACCGTGTTCATCCTGTCTCAAACTCATTCAAGCACATGAAAGAAAGGCCAAACTCAGATCAATCCAATTCTCAAACTTTATTCTTTCAAATGCAAATATTCCAAACATAAGTCTATGTCAACATCATGAAGAAAAATCACTCAATCCTCCGCTGGGCATCCCCGTGAGGCCTGATCTCTCTCAGCTCTCTCATATAAGCCTGGCGCGTCTCTGAAAGCCTCTGCAACCTCCGCTGAAAGGGTAAGCACCCTGCTAACCTCTTACATGATCAGGGCGCTCTTGACCGTCTGCTCATCCTCCTCCGTCCCGATCCTCCTCGCCTGTAGTGTGGGAAGGTGGGGTTGTGCTGGTAGTACGAAACTGGGCAGTCCAACCTGTAGGTAGCACCGGTGCGGGCTGTACATCACCAGTGGAGTGTCACTCACGAGCCGCAGATCCAAGCCTCGCCTCCTAGGTAGCCTGATAGTGGTGTCGTGGAGGAAGTCCGGGTGCATCAAGAACCGATCCAGGGGCAAAGTGTTGATGTAGAATCGCCACTCATCCCTCATTTTCTTATCCGCGCCGTCTTGCACTCCACCTGCTGAGAAAACCTGAAAGGACCACCAATGAAGAACAAGGGATGGCTCCCGAAGATCCTGCTAGCCGAGGTGACGTCCTCCCTAAGGATGAACTTCATCCTAACACCCATCCAGCACTCTAAGAGAATCATAGAGCCAAACAAAGGTCCCCCTAAGGCAGTTGAGCTGAGACCTTCATATAGGTAAGCAAGGATGACCTGGGAAATGGATAGACCCTGCTACAGACCACTGATGGTGCTAAGAATGGGAATATCTAGGACATGGTCAGCAGAGGGGAAGAGTATGGCCCCGCACAAGCAAATGGATACAGCTTTAGCTATAGCCTCGTTCCACCCGCACCTATTCTTGCAATGAGATATTACCAACTGGCTGAGGGGTAGAAGATGGATATGGTTAGGGCCTATTACGGTGCGAATATCCTTCGTGCTAGGTATGAACTCTCCTAGGATAAGGGCAGGGTCCAAAGGGGCAACGGTGTGACAAACTAGATCTTCCTCACCCACCTTGGACCTAGGGAAGGATAAGTAGGTCTCTACCTCCTCTTGAAGGATAGTAGCCTCGAAGGATGGAACGTGAAAGTGTGGGTCTGGGGGTGCCATATCTCTATCAAGGCCGAAATGCTATGCCAATCTAAAGAAAGCTTAGGGTAGTTCTTGGCTAGCACTAAAAGGGAATGAAGGTGACAGGATTTAAGGATGGATGTCACAGATATGGGTAACTCGCGGATCATGGGAGCCATCCACTTCAAGGTGGAATATCATCTTGGGCCAGGGAGAAGCTGAAAGGAAAAAGGAAGACAAAGGAGAGGAAGAACATGTGAGTTTTGGAGAAATTGATAAGAAAATGAATGGAATTGAATCAAACTTACCTCTCTCATGGGGCTAGAGCTCAAATGCCCCGAGATTGTGGTCAGCCGTTGTAGCACGCCGTGCTCCTTTCTCGCTGGCTTTGGACCTTGGTAGGCCACCTCTCCCATGGAACTCCCTTCAAAGGCCATCTTCATGACGTTTGGAGAAGGATTGAGAAAGATTTTAAGGCTAGAAAGAGGGTTGATGTGTGAAGAACGAATTTGGAGTCCCCTCTTACTTATAGAGCTTGGTTCGAAGCCTAAGCCCACTAGAATTGAGGTTGGATAAGTCTAGAACGGGTTAGGATAAAGTTTAGATTGGCTTGAAGCCCTCTATCCTCGGTTTAGGACTATCCAGGAGAGTCCCGATCGGGCACTCAGGGTTTTGCATTACGCGGTCTATCGATAGACCGTTTCACTGAATGAACGGTCTACTGAAGACCATCCCTTATTTTCTACATAGTTCAAATAATGGCATTTGGACGGCTTCACACAGACCGTGCTGACTGTTGAGCGGTCAAGTCAGAACCGTTATATCCTTTGAACGGACAATGACGGACCGTTTGATTGCTCATCTAGGCAGGTCTAAATGAAGAACGTGTGATTTTGGGGCGGTCCACTGAATGACCGTTTGTAGATCTGAAGCCTTGTTTTTAACACTGTCTGCACTGGTGTCACCCCACCTACAGTTTGGTGTCTCTCTCTCACTCAGTCTGACGTCTCTCTGATTTCACTCAGTTTGGCGTCTCTCTCTGATTTCACTCAGTTTGGCATCTCTCTCTCACTCAGTTTGGCGTCTCTCTCTCACTCAATTTGGCGTCTCTCTCTCACTCAATTGGGCGTCTCTCTCTCTCACTCAGTTTGGCATCTCTCTCTCACTCATAACCATCTCACTCGTGGTCGTAGTCGTCTCTCTCTCTCACTCGTGTCGTCTCTCTCTCTCGCACGTGTCCGTCTCACTCACATCAAGTTAGTAGTCGTAGTTAGTTAGTTAGTAGCATTTTCATTCATTCATACATTCATCCACAAAAAAACAAAACAGAGCATATCGTATCACGATCATGTCCATATGTACAAAGTCAAGTCGTAGTACAAAAGTCAGGCCTGTCCCTCTCCCTGACCCCCGTCACTGTCACCGCCCCCCTCATGCCTCTTCCGTGGAGGCATCGCTGAGGTCGTCTCATCGTGACGTCGCCGGTGCCACTCCTCGACCTCCTCATTCTTCAAATGGCCGGAGGAACCCATGAAGTAACTCCTCACCTAGCCGTGGGTGCCGTGAGTGCGGCTGCTCGGAGTCCCGCTGCGCGCTGATCACTTGTAGGCCCGCAGCTCCCCACTCAGCCCGGACGCCTTGATCAGAGCACGGTCCCGCTCCGCTCGGACCTGCACCAACTCCTCTGCTCCAACCCGGAGCCGCTCCAGGTCAGCCCGTAGAAGTGCCGTCTCCAGCGCGTCCGCCGGTCGGCTCTACGCCACCTCCTCTCGTAAGCGGGCCGCCTCCTCCCTAGTCGTTGCCCGGCTCTGCTCGAACTCAGCCCTCAGCTGGGTCAGCTCAGTCGTCTCCATTTCATGATCAGTCAATGGCATTTCATACATTTCATAACCATAAGCATAATCAATAAGGAAAGTGTAGTGGTTACGTACCCTCTCAGTGAGTGCCACCTTGGCTTCCTTCGCCCGCGCTACCATCCGGGTAAAATTGGCATCCCGCTTTGCTCGGTCCGCGGGGGTCTGTGAAGAAGAAGAAGGAGCGTTTGCCCCCTGGTGCTGGGTCCCCTCGGCTCACTGCATCCAAAACTCTAGGTCAGTCAGTTACATACATAATCATAAGCAAGTGCAAAATTAAGAGTTTAGGGTTGGAAAACTCACCTGTAGGGCCAGGGCCTAGTGGGACTCGTCGCGCTCGAGGATCGTCGCGTGGAGGAGCCCCTACAGCTCCGTGATCCGTCCCTCAGGGTCGATCTACATTTAGAAAGTTCGAACATCAGTGCATAGGCATATAGAAAGCATAATAGAAAGAGCATTTAGGGTTTAGAAGTCGTACCGGTCGGCGGGCACCACAGAACACCTGGTCCCGGTAGTCCCTTGCGTACACTGTGTAGTATGCCACGTCGGTCTCCGCCCGGGCGGTCACCACCCGCCAGCGTGCTGCCCAGTCGGTGATCTACTCTGCAGCTCGCTCTCTCCAGTCGAGCACGGTCACCGCGCCCCGCGGGTGTCGCCCCACGCGCTCCCCCGTCATCGAGAACTCTACGACGGGCTGGTGGACGCCGATCATCCTCATCACCAGTCTATAGTAGAGTGGCTCCACTACATTCATGCAGTGCAGCCACACGTCACGTCCTGAGAAGGCGAGGGCCTCTGTGACCCAGGGCTGGCCCTCGTGTCCCTCCTCTGCGTAAGGAGTCCATCGTACCTGTCAAGATAGGAAATCACATCAGTGTCATAATCATAAAGAATTGCATTTAATTTAAAGGGTCTAAGTTTAGAGTCGTACCGAGGTGTACGGTAGGGTGTCCAGGTCATCATGGAGCTCCCGGACCTGCCTCCGGAGACCTCCGCTCTCCCGAGGCGCGGTCCACCTCCTGGCAATAGGTAGTCGATCTGGGTGGGTCTCCTCGCATCGCCCGAGCCCACGTAGGTACACGTAGGCCCATACCTGCATTGCATTTCACCAGATGTCAGCATATAGTAGTCATAAGAGTCCTATAGCTAAATGCATAGTAGGAGTCAGAGTCGTACCCAGAGTAGAGGAGAGAAGCCCCCAAGCATCGTCTGTCGGGACGTGGAGCTCAAGGTGTCGAACAGAAAGGCGAGGATGGCAGCTCCACACGCATAGTCGCCCACGTGGCTGAGGTCCTCAAGCAGTGGCAGGAAATGGCAGCTGATGACGTCCCCTCGTGTCGCAAAAAGAAGTCGGCCGAACAGCAGCATCAAGAACCTCCGCAGTACTCGGTCTACCCCCAGTCCCACTTCCACTGCAACTCGTGGTCTGGCTCGCTCCACGAGTCTCTCAAGGTGCTGCTTGGGCAGCTCTCCTATCGCAATCCCCGCTCGCCGAAGTCCCAGGCTGTCCCGAAGTGCTGCCCGAGTCAGGGTGGTGGACTGCCGCTCAGGGTGCAGCAAGTCCAGTCCTAGGAGCTCCTGGGCCATATCCCGGTAGTCGGGGTATGTGCTCCCGCTAACCGGGGACCCATGCACGCGTAGGCCAGTAAGTCGGGCTACGTCCTCGAGCGTGGGGACCATGTGCCCCCACGGAAAGAGAAATGTACGACTCACTGGGTCCCAGCGATCGTGCAGAGCGTAGAGTAGCGACGTGTCAAACTGGCTGACCTCTATGCTCAGGAACTCTAAGAATCCCATGACTCTCAGCCTCTCACGCTGGAAGTCGGGCAGTGCGAGGTACACCGCCCGAACCTACAGCTATGAGATCCGGGTCCTACTCTTCCCCTGCATACATTTTAGGATAATTGCATTTTAGTTTAGAATTCTACATTTTAATTCAATAATTCACTCTCTGCCCACTAAACGGTCACCCATGGACTGCTCTCCATCCAACGGACTGATTCAAACCGTTCTATTCCTAAGTGTTTCAGTTTTTGAACGGTCTAAGGAAGGCTGTCTCATGTTTCAACAGTCTGATTCAAACCGTTCTACTCATAGGTGTTTTAGTTTCTGGACGGGCCAGTGAAGGCCATCCTACAGTCCCATGGTTTGATTTAAACCGTTCTGTTCCTAAGTGTTTCACCTTCCGAATGGTTCAATATAGACCGCTCACATTTTGCACGGTCTCCCTAGGACCGTTCTTAGATGTCGGTTCAGCTTCTTTGAGTGGCCACCCCTGGGCCGTGTTTTTCTGAACGGTTCTATATGAATCGTGTGGTTTGATGGAGCGGTCACTGTTAGACCGTGCCGTTACTGTCGTTCCCGACGATGTGAAAGCCCTCCCTGCCAGCGGTGAGGGTCGCCATGGCCCCCAAACCAGCTCCTAAGGGGTCCAATGCCCCTATTCTACCCCTAAGACTAGCATGCAAGATTCTAAAGATGGAAATAGAGAGGGTTTTTAAGGGGCCTACCTCGTCGATCTTCGGGGGTTTGGCCACCGCGGTGACCGTCTCCGGTGCTTCCTCCCCGGCGTCTCTTTCCCCGGTCACGATTGCTCTGGGTACTTCTCCGACCTCGGACGGCGGCGGGGGTGCTTCTCCCTCGGCCGTTGGTGGTGCCGTCATCTCCTCCACCGGGGGTGCTTCTCCCACGGCCGTGGTGGTCGTCGTCGGCGGCGGCGCATCCTATCCTTCTCCGGCCATCCGTGGGCGTGAGGCTTGATGCTTGGTGCGCATGAACCTGAGTGAGGGGATGGGAGGGAGATCGAGAACCTGAGGTTGAGAGGGTTTGAAAGGGGGAGTTGAGAGGGGAATAGTGGCGTTCTCCTTCCCTCCTGCCGTCGGTTACGGTGGGGAGGGAGGGAGATGAAAGGTTTTAATTTTTTTAACGTCGCAGGTATGGCGCGGTCTATCGATAGACCTTTGTTGACTGGGCGGACATCCCTTAACTGCTTAATCCCCAACGGTACTCTGCCTTTGAGCGGCTAGTGTCTGGCCGTTTATTTTTGCATGGCCAACATATGGACCGCGTACCTTTGCATTCATGTTTAAAATCACTTATGTTTACACGGCCTTGAATGAGCCGTTCCATGTTCTGAGTGGCCTACTGTGGACCGTTCACGTGCCTAAATGATGATGTTGAGCCCTTCTATGCTTCATTATGTGACTCATTGATAAATTTGACTTAATGATAGATATGCAAATCCTTGTTCATGAATTCTTTACAGCATCACCTTCAATTTGTCGTTTCACCTACACAGGTAAGTCAGGTATGGCTTTCTATCCCTGTATCCCTTATTGCATTAATATATAGTACTAAGCTATATTATCTCGAGAACAAGTTGGTTATCTACGTGTTCCAGGATCTGATGTTCCCCTTGAATAAAAACAATGATGATCTAGGTTCGCGTGTTTAATCAGCGGATAGGCCGTTAGGTTGGGAAAGTCTGGGGAGGATGGTTCTCTCCTGCACGCTGTGGTTGCAGATAATGTCTTGACTCTGATTGTCCCAGTCTAGCAATATTATTCTCGAGTATTTTATATTTTATCCTTTCTTTGCATTTGTCTTAATGGTTTCTTTTATTTTTAGCCCAGCATGCATCATACGCATCTTTTGAGCATTCATGACCCATGGTTTGCTTGCAAATGTCCCACCAATGATGGATGGCTATACGTTTTGTGTTTGAGTAAAGAGGAACAATTCCAATCAGAGTTGGAAGGTTGCCTCTGGTCTGTTCACCTGGTTTGATTGACTGAGGGTCCCTGTCTGGAGTTTTAGCCCGTTTCCTTTACTTTTTGCTGCTTGCTTTGATCTCCTCATTGGACCGCGGGATTGTGTCCCCCATGAGGTTGACCGTGTGTTTTTCTTTCGTTTAGTTAGTTTCTCCAGACTGGCGTCGTTTTGGTCCGATCGTTCCTTGTGAGTGGTTCGGAGTTTTCTGAAAAATTCCTATCGCTCGTTGGCAAAACAGGTGTCTTTTACCTTAACGCCCGCTTTTCGGTCCGCTCCACTTCATCTTCACTTCTTCTCCATGTTCCATCCCGCTTTCGCTTCACCTCCGCTCGCTCCCCTGCAAAGAGGGCGTTAAGGAGGGGCATCTGTTGACACCCGTTTTTGCCGATAAGTTGAGTCATTTCTCTTACTTTTATTTGTTGATGTCTCGAGTCGACCGTTACTCGTTGGGTTATTTTCAGGCATAACCATTGAGTTTAATTTATGGGTACCTCCCTCCTTGACTCAGTTTGCTTCAATTCAGGGCTTAATGGGCCTTGATTTTGCTTAATTTATCACATTTTTATCAAATTCAAGTGCCCATCTTTTTGAACGGTCTCCACCCTGGCCGCTCAGTCAATGAGCGGTTGACATTGAACCGTTCAAATATTTATTAGATATTAAGGTGATTTTCTGAATTTCCACTGACAAGCTGTTAAACGGTCTATGTATAGTTGCCCAGATTCATGGAACGATTGGCATATGGCCGTTTAGTCTCCAGAGTCCCAGATTCGTTGATTGTTCAGATAATTATCTAATTATCTAATTTATTTTGATTTATCACCGACATGCATTAAGCGGTTGGTTTATGGCGATTCTTTGAGTTGAGCGGTCTATTTAAGGCCGTCCAATTTATGAGAGTCCAACGGTGAAATAATCGGTCAATTCGATGGATATATTGGAGTATTTCATATATTTATCTAATTTCCACCGACAGCCTTGAGCGGTCTAGAAATAGGCCGCGCAATGGTCTGGGCGGTCTATCGAGCGACCGCTCAATGGCTCGAGTCCTAAGGAATTTAAGGATTTTCTCTCTCCTTCCGTGATTTCATCCTTGATTTGTTCCACCCATTTCTCCACGGATACTCCACCAAATGGGGTGCCATTTGAACTGGTTGGAAGATAATTATATTATCTACGTATTTTATGTTAATATCTCGAGCTGATTTTCACTAGAAACCCTAGTTTCGGGGCTAGCTTTTTAGGCTCTATAAATAGACCCTAAGGCCAAGCTTTGAAGGGTGGGAATTTTAAGGTCACAGCGAAGCTCTACCGAATTTTCAAGCAACCTACAGTCAGGGAGGGAGGCCTTCTACGTCCACTCAGGCCTCCGGTTCAGGGAGTACTTGTGTTTGAGTCTTTGGTTTTGATAGTTCCACCCGTCATCCCGTTCATTGCATGCTTCATTCTTTTCATTCTTCCCTTCACGTTTTTCGTCATTGCACATCATTTCACACACCTTCCTACTATTTTTCACGCCCCTAGGGGTTTAAAAACCTCCCAGGTATCCCCCATTCCAAGTTATTACGTCTATGTTTCATCTTTTTTATGGTTACTACACTTCATACTTCAGATTTGGGTTTTCTTTTGTGGTCTTCATTGTGTTTTGCAGGTCAACAACACACTAGCACGAGACTCATCCCCTCTGGCTGGCCGGAAAGGGTGGAGGTTCAGATTCCAGAACTTAAGCTCTGGTGACATTGCGCGGTCATCTTCCTGGCCGTTTGGATCATAGGGCGGACTTCCCTGCACTGTTCTACTTTCTTCCGCGGCATTCTTCGGACCCTTCATCTGTTGGCCAGGCTTCATCCCGCGTCTTTCCCAGCGTTGTTCGGCGGTCTATCGAGCGACCGTTCATCCTCAGGGTAGTTCTTCCAGAGCCGCTTATCTCTGCAGCGCTGATTCACAGGCGAGTGTCTCCCTTCTTTTCCAAGGTACGGTGTAGTTATTACACTTGGCACCTTGGTGGCGATCACACACACTCACATCCTACTATGCCCTTCCACTTTGCATTTCATTCCTTTATTATATTGATTTAGTTGAGGGGTTGGAAGGATACAAAAGGGGTGTGAAAAAACATGTCAACAAGAGCGAGTCCTCTGCCTCGGCGCCATACTCGCCTACTGCAAAAAGACAGAAGACACAAAAAATGGCGAAATCAATAAAACACACGATGCCCTAAGCCAGTGTCGACTGTACATCATCATTGTGGACAAATGGACCACTACAATTATTTATAATTCTTATATATATCCACAACCTCTGCTCTGATACCAGCTATAACGACCCGAGATCTGAATACCGGGAGAGGCCCGATAACCCGAATCCCGAACCGCCACCCACGAGCCCGAAGACTCGGAAGGGTTAAAAGGGGTGGTGTGGAAATACACAAGAATCTAAAATAATTGCAGAACTACACATTTTACATGAATAAATAGGAAATTAAAAATTAACATTAAGCAAATTACATGGTCCACAATATAACAGCAGTCTAAAAATATGACAGTAGTCCACAACTAGTACAGTACAGAAAAGAAGGTACAACTACACGGGGCATACCCCGGCCTGGCAACTGGCAACTAACCCTGGGCGCCTGAAGCACGTGGAGCCTCGGAAGCAGTCCCCTGAAGCCTCGCCTCACCTGAAACGTGGAAAACACGCAGGGAATGAGCCTCTAAACAAAAGGCTCAGTAGGGATCATCCAGTCCCCACCTCGCAAACTGAGAAATTGCGTGGAAAGTAACTACAAGCTACCACTAACAAGACGTAGGATGGGAGCTGTAGGAATAAATAAACGGAAAAGCCCTGCTACGTCTAGTACCGAACGCACGGCACGAAAATCGAGATAACTCGTCGAAAACCCAAGAGTCGATACCACACAAAGACAGGAGTACCAACCACTACAAGCAAGGCCGGATGCGTCCACTGACGGCTTAGACCGCGCCTCAGGTGTCCCCCTTGACCCCTGGTGGAACGGGGACACCGTACTAGTAACCACAGAACAAGTGACTAGCTGGGGTCACGCTCGTCAGCATAGCTCCAACTACCCCCAACCACGTGTGCACACACAGACCATACGTCCTAGGTCTGGCCCTTTGACTGGTTTTCCTCTCAGCCGGACTCTGGCGTCCAGACGTGGGGCCTGACGGTAACCAGTCTAAAACAGTCTCTCGGGGTAGCCTCGTCACCACTCCTTGGTGGGACCACTCGCATGTCAGAAGGCTACGACTAGTGGAGGGTCACTGAAGGAGTAGACTCTCTAGTCAACGGAAAACAATGTTTGAATCGGACAAGGTACAAGGACCGCTCCTCATACAGACACCGACTCACGGTGACACGAGCCGAGAACACCACCCCCCGGGACCCCACGGCACCCTAACAGATGGTCCCCACAGGATGCCTAGCATCAGTCGGACCACAGGTCAGCACGTAAGTCGAGACCTACTCACCCGGAAGTGGAATCGGCACGAAATGAACTCCGATTGATCTGAACACAGTAAGCGGTCCACTCGGGACCGTTCTGCTAAAACGGTCTAAAGCTGGACCGCCCAGAGGATATAGGCGGTCCACTCTATGCCGCGCCAGGAAGCTGAATATGAAAAAAACTAGCAACCAAAAATAACAAACATGTAAATCTACTAAAAAATAATGTCTAAAATCATTATTTTTGATGTTTCTGGTTTTCTGATTTTTTTTTAGATTTTTCAGGAGTTTTTCAGATTTTTCTGAAAATTCATAAAACAGAACCTATTCCTACGCTTAATGACCTTTGGCGACGTTTAATTTCAAGATTTTCTACTTCCTTTGGTGACAGATTCAGCCTTCAGCGACGCTTTCTGCAACAGTTTATTTCCTGTGATTTTCAGGTCTCAATTTTTTTGGTGATTTCCTGATTTTTTTGATTTTTTTTATTTTCCTATAAAATAAAAATAAAAAATTTGATATATAAATATACACATCAAACATAAGAATTTCTAACTATCAAAAATCATTTCTTCCCCTACGATGGCGCTAAAAATTTGATGCGCATAAACACTCGTCGTTAAAATGCCGTGTCACAATTGTAAAAATATATCGCACTAACTCACTAGAAGGATTTTAAATTCAAGTAAAGTAGTGGATACAGGTCGATCCCACGAGAAAGAAATATTTCTTTTTAAACAAGTTGGAAAACTCTTGTATTTTTATAGCAAATTTTGAGTGAGATTTTGAAAATAAAATTAAAAGTGTGAAATGAAATTATTTGAAATTAAATACACCTAAAGAATATTAGAGGGTTAAGAAGAGAAGATTGGAAGAGATAGAGAGAGAAAGAGAAGAGTGACAATTGCAATAATGAAAATTTTATTGCTAGAAAGGAAAGTGCAATGTTTATGAAAGATAAAAATTACAACTTGAATAGAACTAAAGAACAAGGGAAGAAAAGTGCCAAGAGAGTGGAAGAGTGACGCCGCCCAAACGTCTCGCCGAGCCTTTGAATTGATCACCCCGCCTTGGAGTGCGTATCGCCTTGAGAGGACCAAAGAAGAATTTTTGCCTTGGGGAATTGAGAGGAATACAGAGGAGGAAAAGTAGAAGAAGAAGAAGAAGAGGAAGAAGAAAACTTTAAAAACAACAAAACATGAAGATTAATGCTTTGCAAGATTTGAAGAAATAGAGCATTATGAAAATTGAAATAACTTCAAACCTATGAAGAATTAGAAGATGTGAAAGAAGAAGAAGTTGAAGAGGACGAAGAGAAGAAGAATTTCGGTGAAGAGCACAGAGAGAGAAAAAGATCAGAAGATGGAGAAAACTTGAGAAGAAGAGGGAAAATGTGGATAAACAGTAAAACGTGAAAAGTAGAACTTTCAAAAGTAGAGTATAATTTGAAAACTAAGCTGAATTAGAAGATGAGGAAGAAGAAGAAAAATTAGAGCTTTAAAAAACAAACAACTTTGTTAAAAGGATTTAGATGAAAAGAAGATCATAAGAAGGAAAAAAGTGAGAAGAACCGAGAAAATGCAGGTATGGAAAAAATGTGAAAAAATAAACTTTAAAAATTAGACTATAACTTGAAAATGAAGAAGAATTAGAGGAAGAGGAGGAAGAAGAAATTGTAGAACTCTTAAAAACAAACAACTATTATGAAGACAACAGAATGAAAAGAGGAACAAAAAGGCATAAAAAAGACTAATATCCTCGGTTCGATCCTCATGGGCGGTTATTTATAGTGCTCAGGGAGTTCCAACCATACAGGGACATGGAGATCAAGTCCAAATCCATCCTTCCTTCAAAATCCTATTCGAACCGAGTCTCTTGCCTTCCCACGAGTCCATGTAACGTTGGATTTGGAGAGAGAACCTTGTTTAGAACTGTCTGCTTCCGTTTCGGTTTCGAACTTAAATGGCGTCCATTGTAGTGACTGCTATTTATAAAAATGGTGAATTTCTAAACGGGTGTTATTTCCAATTGGCGTCCAGGTTATAGCCGCAGATTCTTTATTTCCTTATTTTGATATTTCTTACTTTTTCGTACTAGAAGAATTGGCGTCTTCTTCAACGGCCGTTAATTCATTTTTCCATATTCAGCCCTTTTCTTTCTATTTTGTACAATGAATGGGCGCCTTCTCGGACGGTCGCTAATTCATTTTCTTCACAGGACTACTTCAAATGGCATCTTTGTAAAATGGCATTGATTCTTGATTTGGCGCCCTTCTAAACATGCGCTCATTTAAATGGCGACAAGGCTTGGGACATCAATTCTTTTCTTCTACAAACGGGCTTCAAATTAGCGTCGGTCAGTACGCCGCTGATTCTTGGGATTGGCACCTTTTTACAAAGGCGTTATATAATTGGCGTCTGACCTCTGGTCGCTCATTCATGTGTCTCACAGAAATGGCGTCCAATCTTTGGTCGCTAAATCCTACTGATGCGGGATGGACCACGGACTCGAATCCAAATGGATATGCGACCCTTGGACTCTAAACAAGCTCGCGATTGTCCCTTATCGAGGGAAGCGTCAGACATGCGCGGTTGAGAAACCGGCAAGAGCTAGGGTGATCAACTCATAATTTCGTGCCCGGATTGGGTCACGGGACGGTCACGCTCTGTCTCGCAGCAGCGGTGATATATATAAAAAAATATAGCGAGCTACGATCCTAGCATGATCTCTAGCAGCGGCATATAAAGCATATACGAATAAAGAAAAATACCGAGTCAAGGGAGAGAACACAATACCTCCACGCCCTCGGCGTGGGGAAGACGACCCCGGCCGAATCGGTACTCCCGGAACAAATATTACACAACACTTACAGCAATACAAATTACTGCCCACTCCACGCAGGGAGGTAAAGGGCGACACAACTGGGACCTGGGAGTAGCGGGTTCGGGTTGACGGGCGGCTTCTTGTGTAGCTTCGGCGGCACACGTACTCGCGACCGTGGGACCCACGTGCTGGTCTGCGGGGCCGTGTGGGACCGGGGGGCACCACAGTGGTGGGGACGTCTAGAGGGGCGCTCCCTGGGGCGACGGTGAGCTGGTTCACCGGCCGGAGGCCAGGCGGCTCCGATCGTCACCCGCCGGAGTTGCTGTCCACGGATCTGAGTTCTGTCTCAGACCCGCGCGTCCGGACGAGATCTGTGGCTGCGGTCACTCCTGACATCGGATCGACGGACCAGAGGTACCGTTGGAAAGCTCTTTCGAAGTACTTCGATCTAGGGCTAGTGAGATAAAATTGAATTTCCATGATCTGGCCTTAGTCGATTTTACATGTTGCTAGCTCACAGGATCAGAAAACTCAGAACAGATTTGAGTTTTCCAGATCACACAAGTTGACCGTTGTTCAAACGACAGATCAAGAGGTTGACCTATTCATAAAAGTTTTGGAGAAACAAACAAGGATGACGGGAGTATTTTTTATGAAAGGTTGTGTGGAGATTTCAATTTTTTGGAGATTATATACTGACTGGGGGTCGGATCTGGACAGCATGGACTGAACAAATTTTGGGAGAAAGACCGAATTTTTAAAAATATGTAGAGGGCTTCAGAAATTCGAAGAAAATTTATGAAAGATATAGATGGTAGACAGAACCTCCAATAAATTTGGAGATTCAAAAAAAATCGAGAAGGGGGTCGAAAGGTGGAAGAATTGAGCTTCTACCACACAGATCTGAAAAGGGACAGATCTGGAAGACAGAAAAACATGAAAATAAAAAAATGACAAATGAAAGGAATTTGACGTGATTTTTTTGTGGAGGAGGGGATTCAAGAGGGGAACCAACCCTAAAAATCTCAGCTCCAGATGAGGTCGGTGTTGGGAGCTAAACTTCTCGGATTAGCTGGCTGTCCTGAGTGGACAGAAACTCCGGTGACGATGGTGGCGGTGCGACAGCGGCTCGTTGGCGGCACGATCGGCAGCGGCGGCAACAGAGATAGAAGATAGATGGGAGGAGGAGGAGATAGAAGGGGTCTCAGCCTTGGGAAGAAGAAGAACTAGAGGGGAGGAGAGAGGATAGCGGCGCACCCTTCAAGCTTTCTTGTAATTTCTTGTTCAAAATGATCATTAATTACATAAAAGATGAAAATACAAGCTTATATATGAAACTACAAAAGACCAATACTTCCCTTGGTCGATGGACACATGGGGAATCATGGGAATAAAAAATCCCACAAAGGGACAATGGAGAGGGCGGCCTATGAAGAAGTCAAAATGAATTTGGCTTCTTTTTTTTCCAATTTCAACCATTGCACCTACCTTGTACCTACCTTGTCCCCTTGACCATGGGCCAACATTTGGGCCCCTATGTGGAGTGGCCCATATGTGAGAGAGAGGCCCAATTGGGCTATAAAGGTGTAGAGGCCCAATTGTGGAATTTGAACCCCTTTTCAAGATACTTAGCCCATATTATACTCTTGACCCACTTAACACTCATAAATGCTCACAAATATAATTACACACTCAAATACACCCAGAAGAATATAAAAAAATATATAAACACAAGGAAATGAAGTGGCTTGCTCTGAGGTCCCCATCACCTACAATAATGAAAATTCATTGTAAATGCCAAAAATAAGTTATGCAACTTATCCCTTGTGTAAGTTCAACTCTCACATAGTCATCGTGACTCAAAAGGATGGTTAATTTCATGCAAACTCAATTTATTTGTGAGAATGATGTTAATTATCCAAATTACATAACTTTATTCTTTTAATACTCAAAGATGACATATGTGATGTAAATTATGACATAAAATATGATACTCATCAGCCCCGTGTAGGCTAACCCTCGGGATATCCATACTCGATTCGGATCATAGGATGTTGCCGGTTCCGTGCGCATCCTTGGGTGTTGCCGCTTCCGTGCGCACCCTTTTTTATTCTGAGGCCATCTCGGAGTTCCTCCGTAGATGCGTACACGATTACACCCCCCAGACATTCTGGGTCTTGGGGAGATGCTGCCGAATTTTCGCCTGAATAATGACGCAAAGAGCAATGCCAATTGAACTGCACTAAAGAACACTATGAAACAAGGTGCAGTGAACATGAAGAAACCAAAAATAGATGTGATAAAAAAAATTAATGAAATGAAATGAAGACTGACGCTGTGAGAACCTTGATCCAAAGAGCCGTTGAAATAAGGATGAACAAATGAACGATGTAATGGATGAAACAAAAAAGAGGGAACAAGAAATGAAAATGCTCGGACCAAAACTATAGTATCTTCATGGTAAACCCCCAAGTATCGTGAATACATTATACTTGAAAGCGTGCATGCCATGATTACTTCGGTATATCAAATGGTGGGCGGAGGAAGTTCGAATCATGTCCGAACGGAAGCCCTCACCATGCGTGAGCTTGATACTATGCCATGTACCGAGGATCGCTCTTCATGAAGCACAATTGAATCCTTGAATGCCACATGCATGTCCTTGCATTCCTTTTCCCCTTTTCATACATCTCATGCACAAAAGAAGAGGAAGGAAGATAACCAAATAAGAAATAAAGACAACCCAAAAAAAATGGATGAAGAAGCCCCTGTTAAGCCCTTTGTCATTGGGTGCATCGACGCACCCAGCAGAGTGCGTCGACGCACTCATGTCAGACAGTCTTAAAACTCATTAGAAAACAAAAAGAATTGGCGTCCTTTGTGGATGTCGCGAATTTTAAGAATTAACGTCCACATAGAGAGACGCGAGTTAATCAGCGCCTTCCTGGGGAAGCGCCAATTCATTGATCTAAAATATAACTAAAAATCAGAAGAAAATAGAATTAGCGTCCGTGCAGAGAGACGCCAATTCTTATGGACTAAAGAATTGACGTTCGTCTGAACGGACGCGAATTCTCAGAAAGCTAAAAAGGGACAAAGAAGGCAAACAATGAACTGTAACAATAAAACGTTGATGATATTAACGATAAAAAAGGAAAACGTAATAATTCAACGGCGTATTGTCCGGGGTACCTCCCCATTGACCCTTGGCGTCGGAAATAACAATGATGCCTACGCAAGTCATGCTTTGACCTCAGGGGTCACCTCCATTATGGTCAAAGCCTGACCTTGTACCGGGCTAATAACCCACTGATTTTAACCATTTTGATCAGGATTTAACCGAAATTGTTTCATCTTTTAAATATTAAACTTGTCCTACTCCGACCTACACTTGTCTCGGTATCGCATATATACTTCGGACATCCCCAATCCGAACGTGCGTTCGAACATGAAATGGTCAACATACGGCCGATATGATTTCAAATACATTTTAACACCCTAATGCATGGGATTCTCAAATGCTTTTCGATACATCTTCATTCATTTCATAAAAATCTGATTTCTAGGCCATAAGGCCCCTTATCATGGCGATTAATCAAAAGTTTTCCCCTCTCCGAGGGGATGTAATTAACGCCATGACCTTTATGACGCGGTGGGTCTCCAGTCCCGACCCAATATCCACTTTCGTCTAATTAGTCAAATGGTGCGCACCACGGGCTCCGGAGCACTCCAGTCCCGGAGCCTGAACATATTGTCACTATATGATTGTCACGCCCTCACACTTAATAAACCGATAAAAGATATAACGACAACATAAATAAAAAGTGCATCCACAATAACTCAAAATGTGGGGGTTATACCCTTGCGGTTCCCTACAGTTTCTACATGGAAAATATTCGGGGAAATATGCACACTTACACCGTTAGGGTAAGCAAAATACCCAAAATGCCCTTACTCAGAGAGAGAAAGAGAGAGAGAGAGAGAGAGAGATCTCACCCCCCGCTCCCCCTCCTGTGAGCACCCCCACTATCTAACCCCTCTTCCCCCCTCCCACACACACACCCGACCTCCCAGCCCCCTCTCCCCCTGTGCCAACGCTACCACCGTCTACCTTCTCCCCTCACTCGTGTGTCTCCCCTTCTTCCTTCGTCTATTCTTCCTCTCCCTTCTGCACCGTCACCACAGCCTTGTCGTTGCTGTCATGCCACTACAATGTCACAACTGCTGCCGTCAACATATATAGAGCCCCTCACCCCGCCCTGCAGACGATTGCACCCCCTCTTCTTCTATCCCTTCTTCTTCATTCGTCCGCCCTGATCTTGAACCTAGTCGCCGCCCACACTAGTGCCCTCTGTCGGCCCTGCCTCCGCCAGCCGCTTCCCCTCGGTGACCTCCCTTACCCTCCCCTCACTATCTTCTCGTCAGCCACAGCCCCACCCCTGTGCTCTGCCCTCCTTCTCCCGCTCCCAATTTAGCCCCTCCGCACAAAAGATGCCCTACCCTCTCCCTCTTTGGCCCCCCTCTCCCCTTGCATTGCCTGTAGTGCCCCAGCTTGTATCAGATGTCGCCCCAACCCTTGCCCCCCCTTTCCCACCCAAACTTGCACAGTCCCAGCCCGCCCAATCTGACGCGGCATTGCTCTACAACATCAACAATAAGGAGGAGGCGACAACAGATTCCCCCACCCCTCTCTCTCCCACCTGGCCCCCCTCTCCCCCTCCGGTGAGCAGCCTCCCAGAGAGAGAGAGAGAGAGAGAGAGAGAGAGAGAGAGAGAGTAGATTAGTTAATGCCTTCCTTAACCCACGTTTCACTCTGGTTAAATAGATAGAGGTATAACTATAGCATTTCGAGCTATTTAAAAGATATTTTTAATAATAGGTCTAAAATAGATATTTATTTGATAATATCGATATTTAAAAGGGTATATATGTAAAAAGCTCTTACTTAAATTATGCAAATCGGACGAGCCCTAAAAATACAATTCAGACATACTTTAGATTGACGATCAAAAAATGATTATTATACAAGTTAAAAGATTGGCTAAATAACCCAAACAGTGTAAGAAGATTTAATTTTGTAAAAGAAAGTCAAAAAATGACCCCACGCATGCGACTCGACAAAGCCGGCATGACTTGGGCTGAGTCGTATGCGGATCAATCGCTTGATCTGAGTAAGTGGAGATCTCAGATCGTCGAACCCCTGGTTTCCACCAACCCACATAATTGTGTAATTATCATGAGACCACTGGTTTTAGTATCGGAAACCCCATGTTAATTATTTTACGCTAGAATAAAATATATTGAAGTCGATTTCAATGTGAACCTACCTACGGAAGACAACAAGTTTAGTTTAGTTTGACGATTAAGTAACAGATCTACATTATGATTAGTATAGATAGCACCACCATATGTCATGTTCTCTCATCTAAATTATTTTTTTGTAGATCATGGCTGACTGTTAATGGGCCTCGGTGCCCATTTGGGCCGAGCGTGGCCCAAGCGCCCACGCACTCGCACATGTAGGATGCATGGTGCCTCTGCATGGCGCCACCAAGGGAGTAGCGCACATTCCTTCACGCGAGCTCCGCCCTCTTCTTCTCCTCCTCGTAGTGCCGCCACTCCCTCCACTCTCGCTCTCCCTCTCCCTCTCCCTCTCGTTCGCTCCCTCTCTCACCTCCTCTCCCTCTCTCGCACGTTCTCACTCACTCCCACCGCTTCCTCTACCTCCACTCTCCCTCCTCTCTTCTCCCTCTATACATACCCCCATTAAGGGGTTGTGGAGTAAAGGGGGTGTGGTGGAACGCTGCTAGCTTCGTGAGGGGCGTAGGCTTGTGTCAGTGGATGGTGCCATGCTGATGGGTTAGCCAATCGGAGGCCTATGTACAAGGACGTTGGGGGATGCATCATAGCGGGGGGGGGGGGGGGTTCGTCTCTGTTGACCAAGGTATGTGTGTGAGGTACATTGAAGGGAGAGAGCGAGCGATTGCATGTGTGGCCACGACAGCCTTCTCTCTCAGTCTCTCGCTACTCCTTCTCCCTCCTCATCTTTTTTTCTCTATATGTTAGACAAAACGACGAGGGTAGTGCGCCGGGGAGCCCACAACACTCACGGTGGTAGTTATGGGTTGTCCCAATCCCGTGATAGTTGTGATCTGTATCTCCAGGGGGAAGCATCACAATAGTCTCCAGATTTACAGCATGGACCCTTGGAGCCAACTATAATAACCGACTCCGTGACTCCGCAACGATTCATGTATAGAGGTGAACTCTAGTAGCCGACCTTATACCCGGATGATGAAGATATGCACGTGTCTATGTTTTCGCTTCCGCCGATTCGTGTGTATATCTCATTTCCACTGCAAGGTACATGTAGTGGGACCTAGAGTCACAAGATTTATCTCACATTAGATGTTGAGAAAGTAACAAAGTGCATATAAGATTGGTCTTCACCACTTAACCCAAGAGGGCCCTTTTAGATGGATAAAATCTCACCTCCATTATAGGGACAATACCTCTTGGGAGCACTATGATTTATCTCACTTCTACACAGTCCTATCATCTGTGGGAATCTTGAGCTCGTACTCGCTTGTCTTCTCAAGAGAGGTAGCGTAGTGGGACCTAGGGTCACAATATTTGATGGGAATCAACACCAGACATCTAACATTTTTTTTGTTTGTATTTATATCCTTGAGTCAATTGTGTTTTAATTGTAAGGCAAGTATAAGCCAATGGGTTAATTGGGCTAAGTCAATGGGTTTCTTTGTAAAAGGTCAAGTAGGTCCAGCGGGGCCCCCACTCTCTCTCCCATTGGTCCACCTAGGTTCTAAGGCCCATGTAGGGCTGGTCCATGATCCAAGAGAGAATATTGACCAGCCCTCCCTTGTTGACTCCAAGAGGGGGGCGCCCCCTCTCTTGTCCCCATGTGGGGGATTAAACAATTCCCCCCATTTATCCTTTTTTATGTTGTTTTGACTACATGGGAGAAGGGAGAAGGTATTAAATATTCTCATCCCCTAATTGCCCCTCCCTAACCCTAGATCTGAGGGTAGTAATGCTCATTTAGTTAGAGTTATGTAACCCATGTGTTTTCATATTTTGATATATTAATGAGAAGAAAAATTACATTTTGTACATGAAGCCCATGGGCGCCTCTCTCTCCTCTCTCCCCCTTGCAGTTGGATTGCTGTGATTTCTATGGTGTGATGTCATAAAACTTGCTGGATTCTAAGTTCTACCTTCCCCTCTGGGTGTGATTCCCAGCCACTGCCGCCGCCGCTGCCATCGAAGCCGCCACAACCCCACCTTCATCCTGCTGTCCAGATCTGTGACCTGCAGAACTGAAGCTCAAAGAATAGGTTGTTTCTCTCAATCCGGTTATCTAATGGTCATAAAATTTTTATAGATCATCCCCCTTGTTGTTACCTCCTCTCATTTTAAATTTCGTGTCAATCCGCCACCATCTGCTATATTTCCCCTAATTTCTTTCTCCACCTGCGCAATCTGCCAGTTTGTAGATCTGCGAGACAGTGTCTTGTTCTTCTATTTTTTCCACCCCTTAAATCACTCCAGAAAATTATCATAAAAATTGTGCATGTCCCACACATCCCCCTCTATCCCCCATAAAATTCTCAAGATCCAGATCTACCTTTGTTCATCCGGTCAAAGGCCATTCTGAGGCAGATCTAACTCTATCCTGCTTGATCTGGATTCCGAGACAGAAGCAACAGCTGTGCCACAGAATTTTTCACTTCGAATCCGTTTACTACATGGTTGTGAAATTAATATATGTTGTATCCCTTTGAGTCTTCTTTCTAACGGCGTCAATTTTGCTCCGATCCGTCTCCGGATCCTGGCGTAACAGTTATTTTCGTGGAGGCGCGCAAATCTGTTCCGTGAACAGGCCAGCAAGAGCAGTACAAGGTTAATTCTCCCATAAATCCTCGGCTCCGAACCAATGACTACGGCTCCCGGGGATCGACCAGCAACCCCCCAGCAGCGTCCCAGCCAGCCACCGCAGCAAGGAGATGCCCGAACGCCATCGTCCCAGCAACCGAGCTCACTTGCTGTCCAACGAGTTTGAACAGTACCGAGTCGGACCAGTAGCCCGCCTCCCGCCCGAAAGCCCTTCCGACTTGCTGCCCGTCAACCCGAGTTCGTTACTCTCGGGTCCCACTGTAGCCCTTTACGTCCCTGCATGGAGTGGGCATAAATTCACTACTGTAACTATTATTTAATTACTGTACCGGGAGTACGAGTCTTGGTCGAGATCGTCTTCCCCACGCCCGGAGCGTAGAGGTATCGTGTCCGCTCCCCACTTTGGCATTTACTTTCCTCGTATAAATTCATATGCCACTGCTAGAGTGATAGAAAATTAGCTCGTTCAATCTTAATCATCGCTGCGAGAGTGAGTGTGAGACCCGTCCCGTGACTCGATCCGAGCACAGAAGAGCCAATTACCCTTGACTCATTGCTAGTTTCTCAATCACGCACATCCGCACGCTTCTCTCGCTAGGGACGAGTCGCGAGTTTGTCTAGAGTCTCAGGTTCGCATCCGAATTGGCGTCGAGTCGCGTCCCGTCCTGCATCAATATTAGTCCCACATTAGATGTTGAGAAAGCAACTAGGTGCTTATAAGGTTGGTCTTCACCTCTTAACCCAAGAGAACCCTTTCATAAGGATAAAACCTCACCTCCGCTCTGAGAATAATATCTCTTCGGGACACCAAGGTTTATCTCGCATCTAGATAGTGGCACCCGTCTGTGGGAACCCTCAGTTCACACTCGCTTGCCTTCTTAAAGAGATGCTACTGTAGTGAGGCCTAGGGTCATAAAATTAGTCCCACATTGAATGTTGAGAAAGCAACCAAGTGTTTATAAGGCAAGTTTTCACCTCTTAACCCAAGAGGGCCCTTTTATAAGGATAAAATCCCACCTCCACTTTGGGGATAATATCTTTTGGGTGCATCAAAGTTAATCTAGTATCTACATAGTGGCACCGTTTGTGGGAACCCTGAGCTCCCACTCGTTTGCCTTCTCAAGGGGGGTTAGTGTAGTGAGACCTAGGGTTACAAGATTAGTCACACATTAGATGTTAAGAAAGCAACCAGGTGTTTATAAGGTTGATCTTCACCTCTTAACTTAAGCGGACCCTTTTATAAAGATAAAACCCCACCTCCTCTTTGTGGACAATACCTCTTGGGGGCAACAAGGTTTATCTTGACGCTGTCGGTGGGAACCCTGAGCTCGCACTTGTCTGCCTTCTGAATGGGGGCTAGTGTAGTGAGACCCAGGTCACAAGATTAGTCTCATATTGGATGTTGAGAAAGTAATCGAATACTTATAAGGTTAGTCTTCACCTCTTAAATCAAGAGGGCCCTTTTACAAGGAAAATATTTCACCTCTGTTCTGGGGATAATACCTCTTGGAGACACCAAGGTTTATCTCGCATGTACACAGTGACGTCGTCTGTGGGAACCCTGAACTTGCACTCGCTTACCTTCTTAATGGGGTGCTAGTTGTTGGGTCCCGCGAGGTGTAAACGGATCTAGAAGGGGGGGTTGAATAGATCCTATCAAAAGTTTTGACCTATTTAAAACTCTTAGCTATCGGAAGCATGAACCACTCTTATAAAGTGAATGAATCACTTAGGGACAATGCACAGCGGAATTAAGTAGAGTGGCACAGAGCATGCAATAGAAATGAAAAGACTTGGATTACAAGCTATGAAACGTCCACACTTCTTTAAGCACATTTGTGATCTTGAAAGAAATAAGCCTTGTAGTGTAGGGATCATAAAGCATAACACTAGAGCATGCAATAGCTTGCAACAACCGTGCGTGTGTGTGTGTGATATGTTGATTACTCAAAGTGCATATGTGTGTGAACAATCTAACCAAGTATGGAAGCACACGAACCTGTGAATGGGGTTAGAAGATATAGATCAATCACACACGAAGAACAACCCACAACACAGGGATTTTTAAGGTGGTTCGGTTGCAACCCCGCAACCTACGTCCACCCCTCACCAAAACCCGGTGAGGCTTCCTTGCTGACTCACAGCCTGACCGGGGACACGCCCCAAACCACAAAACAGAGAAAACCCTCTTTCTGTCTTCCTACACACAAAACCGGCAAGGACGGCTACACCGCAGATCGGAGAATTCTCGATTGCCTTCCTACTAACCACCGGTAGGGACGATCTTCAGTTTCAATAGATTGAATGAAATGAAGAAAGAAACAAGATGAAAATTCTCAAACAAGATATGAAGATATGCTAGAATGAATTAGATCTTGTCTGAGATTGTTGGATCTTGAATCTGTTGAGGATTTGATCTTCCTTTGATCCTTTTGAGTTGATGGAGCAGATATAGGATGTAGCTTGATCTTTCCTTTGAATCTCCTTGAGTTGATGAAGAAGAATATTGGATGTAGCTTGATCTTTTTTTGAATCTCCTTGAGTTGATGAAGAAGAATATTGGATGTAGCTTGATCTTTTTTTGAATCTCCTTGAGTTGATGAAGATGTGTATGGATGTAGCTTTGATCACCTTTGAGAGTCTTGAATGCTTCTTGCTTGCTTGGAGGTTGCTTGGCTTTAGATCTGAGCTTGAATCACCTTGGAAGGATGAAGAACTCCAGCTCGGAGTACTGTTCACGCAGGTGCTATAGTACCCGCAAAATGACCTCCCTTGAGCTCTCTTTGATTCACTTCATCAACTACATCAACTAGAGTTTCTAACCCTCTTGTATTGGTTTTATAGACTTTGAATGGTCTATACACAAGCCCCAGACCAGATCCACAAATCATGGGTGATTAGGTGACTTTTGGATTAAACAAATCCATGTTGAATGGCCCTTTTCGAAGTGGAAATAAAAGTCAACAATTGATGGCTCGGGGCTGGCGGTCGACCTACAGCTTCTGGCGGTCGACCTCTATTAAGAAATCTGCAAACGGGCGGTCCTTGGGATTTTTGATCGACCGCTACTGGCTGGCAGTCGACCTGCAGCTGACAAAACAGCAGACGGGAGTCTGCTGGCTGGGGCGGTCGACCGCCCCTGTGCTGGCGGTCGACCGCCAGCTGGGCAGCCCCCCAGTTCAGTCCGGGTCGGTTCGTCAGCCGTCCAGCTCAGTCGCTTGAGTCCATTAGCAACCCGTTCATGTATGTAACATCATCCTTGTTGGTCTAGAAGGTACCAACTGAATCTTTATCTTTGGACTTTCATCTTGTTCAGTGACCTTGGCTATTTGAATGAAGCTTATAGTTGTTGTATAGACTTTGCATCAAGGCTTGGACGTGTAGACTTTGTGTGCATTTATGAACTCTGTATAGACTTTATACCTTGATCATGCATGAGCCTGTACAGCCTTACTTCATGAGCGTACAAACTTGGTAACTTGATGCACGAACACAACAAAACGCAATGTATAGACTTTGCGTGTGAAGCAGTCGGCCAATGTATAGACTTGTGTTGCAGCCATCAACCAACATACAGACTTGGAGTTGTGCTAGCAGCTAACGTATAGACTTTGTCTTGTGCAACGTACAGACTTTGAGTTGTGCATGTAGCCAACATACAGACTTCATCTGCAACAACGTATAGACTTCATCTGCCGCAACGTACAGACTTCATCTGCCGCAACGTACAGACTTTGTGTTGTGCTTGCAGCCAACGTACAGACTTCGTTAGATGTATAGACTTGATGAATCCGAGTGTACAGACCTTATTTGATGTATAGACTTGATGAATCTTGTTGGATGTATAGACTTGATGAATCTGAGTGTACAGACTTTGTTGGATGTATAGACTTGATGAATCCGAGTGTACAGACCTTGTTGGATGTATAGACTTGATGAATCTTGTTGGATGTATAGACTTGCTGAAGCCGAGTGTATGGACTTGCTGATGTATAGACTTGCTAAACCCAAGTGTATGGACTTTGTTGGATGTATAGACTTGCCGAAGCCGAGTGTATGGATTTGCTGATGTATAGACTTGCTGAACCCAAGTGTATGGACTTTGTTGGATGTATAGACTTGCTGAACCATGTCTCTTGATCTTGATCGTCTGCATTGGAGGTATAATGACCTGAAATGTATGAATATTAACATTATCAAGTGCAGGTATAGCTCATTAAGGACTTTAGAGGCAGACATCATCAAAACCATAAAAGTAATCATGTTGCACACATGTTCAACATTCTCCCCCTTTTTGATGATGGCAACTATGAGTCATTATGAACTATGAGTCATTAGAGATTCACATGCATTAGTAATTCACATGACAACTATGAGTCAACAACATTCATCTTGTGACAATGACTCACATGGTTCTTACTATATCCCCTTTTGACAATGATGCACATGGTTCTTACCACATCCTTTTTGATGAATGACCACACCCTTTTTGATGAATGACTCACATAATCTTCTCCCCCTTTGACAACATCAAAAGATCCAGAAAAGAGAACGAGGGACTCGAGGCTTGGCAAAGACAATGTAAGTGTGAGAGGTAGAGCCACAGCAGCATGATTCAATTCCTCAAATAGTGGAGATGGATAGAGTAGCCAAAGATCAAATTTTTGATTTCAAATTTTGCAGATTTTTAGTGGTTTTCCAATATTCAGATTTTGTTAGGATTTTCTATGCAATGCATGGAAATGATCAAATTTTGATGCAAGCTACAATTGTATGAAGTCAAGACATGCATGCCACCCTAATACATGAAAACATGATGACAATGATGCTAGGACTTATGCCAAATGCCAATGAATGAGAAAGCAATGTGATATCATTTGACAGAGGACACCAATGATTTTGGAGACGACTTAAAATGTGCATCAAGATGATACCACTTGTTGGATTATACCACTTGTGTAGTATGGTGATGTAATTGGGACAGCCTGAATGATTTATGTAGATATGGCAGATGAAGGTAAACAACAAGGAGCATTAAGATATGACTTCTCAAGAGAGAATGGAGGATCTTTAATCTGAAACCAAGTTCATAAATCAGAGTTATGGATTTTTCAGAATTTTCAGTTATAGAACCCAAATGTATCAGCTCTTACATTCAGATTGGTTTAATGCTAATGAGTTTTGGCCTACTCTGTAGAATCACATGAAAACATTTGCATGCAAGTTTAATAGTAGTGAACCAGAAATTCAAGTCAAAACCAGATTAACCTTCTCTTATCTTACTCATTCAGTTTCATTGGTTCCCTTGAGAGTGACCACAATAAGTATTAAGGCTAAACACTTAGATGACTTAGATTTGATTCATGAGAGCTACACATTCAGATTTTTCTTTTGAAATCATTTGAAAGATGATTGCTATCATTTTATGAGCAGTCAAGTGTAGCAACCACCTTTTGACGTGAGTGTGCACGTTTACCAGACGCAAGCACCCCCTATTACTCAGAGTGGCTCACGATTTTGCTTCACTTAGAACAAAGATAGCATAGTCACCTCATGACATATCGAACCTCATTTTCTTTGATGATGAGATATATTTCTCAGCAACAGTGCCATTGCTCTACCTTGAGCTTACTTTAAGTATAGCCACTTTTTGAAATAAACAGATTCAACAAATGTTTAAAAATAATACTTAGCTGAAGTTTCTCGATTAAGGATGCCTTTGTACTCAAAGTTTTTTCAGATTCAAGATGGCATAACAAGTCAAAACACGAGAAACTAGTTTAAGTCTATTAAACCCGATCACAAACATGTTCAAGACCATCAAACTTCAAGACTCAAGAAATCATTAATGTTAAACTAAAATCATTCATGTTCAAGGCAATCACAAGACTCTATAAGAGAAAATTCTTCTTGAAGATTTACTCTGATAAACAACCTCAATAATAGATTGGGAATCCTTCAAGAAGTTCAAGGCACTTTGAATCCAAGTTGAACCACAAAAAGATTAAGCAATATCATGCAGTGGCTTGGTTTAAGAAGAGAGTGTTGCATAACTGGTAGGCAAGAATAGATGAAGAACACTCCCCCTGAGGTTATGCACTGAGCTCAGACAAAAGTAATTTTTAGACAGAAAGAAATATGGGGTCGACCTGTGAAAGGACTGAGGTCGACCGGGAAAATTTTGACTGGATTTTCATGATGAATAAGCTCCCCCTGAGAAGATGCATTCTATGCCATGATGTCAACAGAATGAAGATGAAACATATGCATGAATGCTGCAAAGAGATAGCTCCCCCTTACTATATGGCCTATATGCGACATTGACGTATGGTACGTGGCGGAGGTGAAACCTCACACATATTGAGTGCTTTTAGACAAGCATAACCTGCCTTTCCATACATCAACATTTGATATACCATGGCCATACAAGAATGATGCTATACAAACCATGCAATGTATCGTGAACATGAATTCAATTTTATTATGCATGGATTGGCAATGAATTATGCAGCCTAAGTCTTATGTGAATGCTCAAAGCAATGAAGATGCTGCAAGATGATTGCTCATTCTAGATGCATGCTTAGGTTCGAACATTTTTTCTTGTTTTCCTAAACATGATTTGCATTAAAATAGTATGATATCACAAGATGATGTAAACACAAATCATTTACAATTGATTTTGAACTGAATGCAACATGATGATGTCAATTGCTAGACTCCGCCTTTTGAGCAAGGCTAACATGAATAACGAGTTGAGAATGCAGCCATGGTATGCATCATCAAAACCAAAGTCCAAGCATTTCATGTAGCTGATAGCAAGACTTAAGCAACTCATTATCACATAAACTTCATCAGCATAACAAGTTTTTCATGAATTAAATAGCTAAAATCAAGCATGGTGTGAGCAAATTATCAAGCTCAAAAGTTCATCTCACACCTTGGGGGTTTTGCATTTCAAAGAGCAATTCAGTTTGTAGAATCTAATGACATTGGGCAGACGTATGATGTACTATCTACATGTCAAGACTAAACATGCAAGATGTCTAAACTTAAAGGTTTATGTACATACCTGTGTCTTGAGCTTTTATTTACCTTATGATCCTTTGTTCAGCTCCAAGACATCCTGCACCCAAAATTCTCATTTGGAATTTTTAGGTACCCAAGATTGCTTGGGTCCTTGTAGGTTAGCAGCTTTATCATATTCACCAATGTAACTCATCTATTTTAGGGAAATTAGATCATCCTTTCTCATTGTATGACAATCATACATGTCATGACCATTTTTCCCACAGTAAAAATAGCGCACAAAAGATTGAGCATTCTTTTTATGTTCATGTACGTGTGCATATGCATTTTGTTTTTGTGGAAGAGCATGGGATTTACCTTTCATGGCATGAAGGTGATGCTTTCCCTTCAAGTGCCAGCACTCTTGGACAGTATGGCTAGACTTACCACAATGAGAGCAGCAAGGAGAAAGTTTTTTGTTTAAAGCCATGGAGAGTGTCGACCTGCTTGTATGGGAGTGTCGACTCTTTTGACTCCCCATGTAACTCTGTGCGGATATCTGCTGAGTAGGTCCACTGTCAGTGTTGACCTGTTTCTTTCTTTGCTCTTTCACTTGCTGTCCTGCTCTAAGCTCATCATTTCTTAAGATAAAATAATCATGCACAGTGTGACCATGTTTACCACAATAATAACAATGGACATTCATTTTGTGGAAAGCATGGTATTTAGCATTGGACATGTTATGGTGCATGTTTGGATGAGCATGCTGAATTTTACTTTTCTTTCGAGCAGTATGCCATTTTTGGTGACCACAGGAAGCGGTGAGCCAGAATCTTAGATTTGGGCAAACATTGATAAGAAATCATTCAAACCTTGAATTTTATTTTCAAGTGAGGAAATGTGCTGTTTAGATTCAACAAGGCCCTCTTCGCATGCTGCCAATTGCTCATTGAGCTTGGCGTTTACTGCTTTAAGATTTTGATTTTGTTGTTCGAGAGCATGCAAAGTTTCAGAGTGATCATCAATGACAGATTTACCTTTTTCATGTGCAACCATTTTTTCATGCACTTCTTCTTCAACCTTTTCATGTTCAATTTTCTTTTCCAACAACTCTCTATTCTCTTCTTTCAGAGAGTCAATCAGTTTTTGTTGCCATTCAAGATCATTAGAGATTGACTTAGGTTGGTTTTGAAGTTTTATTACAATTTCTTCCAACATAGTGATTTCACCATAAAGATTTTCATTTTCATCCCTTAGACATGCAATGCTTTGTTTATGCGTATCTAGATCAAAAGCGAGAGTATTATTGAGCTCTTCCAAAACAGAACACTTTTTACAAATCGAGCTTTCATTTTTGTTAATTTTCTTGAGATCCTTTTTCAATTTTTTGTTTTCTATTTTTACCTTTTTGTATTGTGTGATCAACTCATCATAGGCTTCCATAAGCTCTTCAAAAGTGAATTCCTCGGAGTCAGATTTTACCTGCGATGAGGATGTATTGCTGGACTGTTCTGTACGGTCGGCCATGAAGCATTCTTGTTCTTGTTCTTTCCCTTCATAGATTTTCACCAACTTATCCAATACTTGTTTGGCTTTGCTGCAAGAGGACACAAGATGAGTTAGTCTTAGATCAACTACAGCTGTAATTAAGTTATATGCAAGATGATTATCATTGTGTTTGGTCTCATGTTCGGCTAACCAATCAATTGAATTTGATGGTAGCTCATGAGGACCATTGTATATAAGAGTCCACAATTGTGGATCTATGGAGCTAACATAGATGAACATTCTTTCAACCCATGTAGAAAAATCTGAACCATCATAAATGGGTGGAGAAGCCATCGAAGCAAGTGTAGCATGTGAATCCATCTTAATAACAAACACCGGGATCTTTCCCTGCAGATCGTTGGATCAGGGAATGACAGATCCTCGCTCTGATACCACTTGTTGGGTCTCGCGAGGTGTAAACGGATCTAGAAGGGGGGGGCTGAATAGATCATATCAAAAGCTTTGGCCTATTTAAAACTCTTAGCTATCGGAAGCATGAACCACTCTTATAAAGTGAATGAATCACTTAGGGACAATGCACAGTGGAATTAAGTAGAGTGGCACAGAGCATGCAATAGAAATGAAAAGACTTGGATTACAAGCTATGAAACGTCCACACTTCTTTAAGCACATTTGTGATCTTGAAAGAAATAAGCCTTGTAGTGCAGGGATCATAAAACATAACACTAGAGCATGCAATAGCTTGTAACAACCGTGCGTGTGTGTGTGTGATATGTTGATTACTCAAAGTGCATATGTGTGTGAACAATCTAACCAAGTATGGAAGCACACGAACCTGTGAATGGGGTTAGAAGATATAGATCAATCACACACGAAGAACAACGCACAACATAGGGATTTTTAAGGTGGTTCGGTTGCAACCCCGCAACCTACGTCCACCCCTCACCAAAACCCGGTGAGGCTTCCTTGCTGACTCACAGCTTGACCGGGGACACGCCCCAAATCACAGAACAGAGAAAACCCTCTTTCTGTCTTCCTACACACAAAGTCGACAGGGACGGCTACACCGCAGATCGGAGAACTCCCGATTACCTTCGTACTAACCACCGGTAGGGACGATCTTCAGTTTCAATAGATTGAATGAAATGAATAAAAAAAAAGATGAAAATGCTCAAACAAGATATGAAGATATGCTAGAATGAATTAGATCTTGTCTGAGATTGTTGGATCTTGAATCTGTTGAGGACTTGATCTTCCTTTGATCCTTTTGAGTTGATGGAGCAGATATAGGATGTAGTTTGATCTTTCCTTTGAATCTCCTTGAGTTGATGAAGAAGAATATTGGATGTAGCTTGATCCTTTCTTGAATCTCCTTGAGTTGATGAAGAGGTGTATGGATGTAGCTTTGATCACCTTTGAGAGCCTTGAATGCTTCTTGCTTGCTTGGAGGTTGCTTGGCTTCAGATCTGAGCTTGAATCACCTTGGAAGGATGAAGAACTCCAGCCCGAAGTACTGTTCACGCAGGTGCTACAGTACCCTCGAAATGGCCTCCCTTGAGCTCTCTTTGATTCACTTCATCAACTACATCAACTAGAGTTTCTAACCCTCTTGTATTGGTTTTATAGACTTTGAATGGTCTATACACAAGCCCCAGACCAGATCCACAAATCATGGGTGATTAGGTGACTTTTGGATTAAACAAATCCATGTTGAATGGCCCTTTTCGAAGTGGAAATAAAAGTCAACAATTGATGGCTCGGGGCTGGCGGTCGACCTACAACTTCTGGCGGTCGACCTCTACTGAGAAATCTACAAATGGGCGGTCCCTGGGATTTTCGATCGACTGCTACTGGCTGGCGGTCGACCTGCAGCTGACAGAACTGCAGACGGGAGTCTGCTGGCTGGGGTGGTCAACCGCCCCTGTGCTGACGGTCGACCGTCAGCTGGGTAGCCCCCCAGTTCAGTCTAGGTCGGTTCGTCAGCCCTCCAGCTCAGTCGCTTGAGTCCATTAGCAGCCCGTTCATGTATGTAACTTCATCCTTGTTGGTCTAGAAGGTACCAACTGAATCTTTGTCTTTGGACTTTCATCTTGTTCAGTGACTTTGGCTATTTGAATGAAGCTTGTAGTTGTTGTATAGACTTTGCATCAATGCTTGGACGTGTAGACTTTGTGTGCATGTGTGAACTCTGTATATACTTTATACCTTGATCATGCATGAGCCTATACAGCCTTGCTTCATGAGCGTACAAACTTGGTAACTTGATGCACGAACACAACAAAACGCAGTGTATAGACTTTGCGTGTGAAGCAGCCGGCCAATGTATAGACTTGTGTTGCAGCCATCAACCAACGTACAGACTTGGAGTTGTGCTAGCAGCCAACGTACAGACTTTGTCTTGTGCAACATACAGACTTTGAGTTGTGCATGCAGCCAACGTACAGACTTCATCTGCAACAACGTATAGACTTCATCTGCCGCAACGTACAGACTTCATCTGCCGCAACGTACAGACTTTGTGTTGTGCATGCAGCCAATGTACAGACTTCGTTGGATGTATAGACTTGATGAATCATAGTGTACAGACCTTGTTGGATGTATAGACTTGATGAATCTTGTTGGATGTATAGACTTGATGAATCTGAGTGTACAGACTTTGTTGGATGTATAGACTTGATGAATCCGAGTGTACAGACCTTGTTGGATGTATAGACTTGATGAATCTTGTTGGATGTATAGACTTGCTGAAGCCGAGTGTATGGACTTGCTGATGTATAGACTTGCTGAACCCAAGTGTATGAACTTTGTTGGATGTATAGACTTGCTGAAGCCGAGTGTATGGACTTGCTTATGTATAGACTTACTGAACCCAAGTGTATGGACTTTGTTGGATGTATAGACTTGCTGAACCATATCTCTTAATCTTGATCGTCTGCACTGGAGGTATAATGACCTGAAATGTATGAATATTAACATTATCAAGTGCATGTATAGCTCATTAAGGACTATAGAGGCAGACATCATCAAAACCATAAAAGTAATCATATTGCACACATGTTCAACACTAGTGTAGTGGGACTTAAGGTCACAAGATTAGTCACACATTGGATGTTGAGAAAGTAACCAAATATTTACAAGACAGGTCTTCACCTTTTAACCCAAGAGAGCCTAAAGTTATATCTTTCGGATGTACATCTATCTTTGATGTGTATTACCGGACAGAAATCTTACATCAACTTCTACCCTTTTAGTCGTCAGCAACTGTTTAATGGTATAAGAGTCTATAGTTATGTCTTTCGGTTGTACATCCATCATGTGCTTATCGTTGTCTATATTATTGAAGTTTAAATCAATCAATTTACATTTGGGTGCATACTAGAATTGATTCTTGTATTGATTCAAGAGACAAGTACTTAAACATATATTTAATAATTGGAGTCTACGTACGTCCTCCCCCACTTCCTGTGAGTTTGAACTATGTACGTCGACACACGTACTAGAGTGGAAGTTATTCTTGATTAATTAATGCATTTCTCTTTGCTTAATTAATCAAGGCAAGGGCCCAATTATCAATTTAGGAAAACAAATGGCAAGATAATTAAATTGATCTTTATATAATCACTTTTCATTTCAACACATTTGTCATTTCTTTTCACAATTTGATTCAAAAATTGAATAATATATAGCGAGTACTGTGAAATTTAACTACGTTAATTACTCTCGTGACAGTACTTCCCATGTTGTTTTCGTCTTCTAATATTGAAGTCTAATGATCGACATGAAGGTATATATATATATATATATATATAGCAAATGAGGTACTAATTAAAAATGGTGGACTATAGCATTTAATTTTTCGAGTTATGTTCTCAAAATCAAATCTAAGAAATCAGTAATTAAATCATTGAACCTCCGATGAAAAATATAAAAGCATTATACGTAACTGAAAAATTTTAAAACAATTGATCATCCGGAAGAGCAGTTGACGTCATATAATTAGGCACAAACTCGTGATGTTGCTTGTTACATTAATTATTGAGGACACTAGCTTAATTATTTCTTGTGAAATTAATTTTGATGTCAAAAGCTCAACCGCCATCTGAAAAATATTGGTTAATTAGAATTTGAGGCACTTGTGAGAGAGTTTATACATAACACTCAAGATGTTGGTAAGGGTTGCGGTCATCCTGTCCTAATTACAATCTTTGGGTTTCCTTTTTCTACTTACATATATCGATGTCCTTATTTCACTGAAGCTCAAAGAAAGAAACATATCCGACGCAATTAATTAGATCTTTGAAGTTTTCAAACTGATAACATTTATGAGGCGAGGACAGCATCCATATCCACTTCCAATAGTGGAACAAATCCACCGGTCTGCCCGCTTCTGAGTTAATTTGGGTGTTTATGCAAAAGAAACCTAATAATTAATTATAATCTTGTGACTGCATGTGCACTAGAAACGATCAGCTATATACAAGAGAAACATAGATAGAAAAACGAAACTAACTGTTATTCTTCCCAAATGAGCGATTGCATCGACCTTTAAGTTTTTGTTTTCCCCTTTTCCTTCACATGTACAATTAATCAACTACCAAATTAACTCGGCTTCATTATACGTTTTCTTGGGCCTATCTCATGTAAACGGCTAGTGATCTGGTCGCCTTCTGATAATGGTATGTCAAACTCACGTCCCACGTTCTCCTTCACTCCAGGGACACTCCCCACGGCGTCACGCACTCCGAGGGGACAATGCGCCCGCAAACATGTACATCCCAACCCTGAGATTGACCCAAGAGGTGTCCATGCTAATCCAGAAGGGCTTTCAAAATTCAAATCAAGGAGGGAAACTTCCCGTTCTTGGAAAAAAGGCCTCCCGGAGCCCTAAGGGCGGAAGAGGGAGGAACAGATTGAAAGACAAAAAAGGAAGGCGATGTGGTTGTTCTGAGAGTGACATTGTGAGTTGTAAGCGATCCCCACTTCTTCCTGCTTCATCCCCATAGCGAGATAAGGTCGAGAGACGCAAGGGAGCTCCCTACGGACGTTCATCATCACGTTTTGCCGGATTACCCTTCTCTAACAGAGGACGGCCACATCCATGGCTGCTCAGTTCATTTGAACGGCCAGGACATTGGCCGCCCAGCTCCTCGAAACGGCCATGCATCTGGTCGCCCTCCTGGTTTGACGAGTAGTCCCCCTTTCTTCCTCATCTATTCTTATTCTGCTGCATATATAGTTCGCTCACTTGCATAGTTTGTCATTTGCATCGCATATTAATTAGAACTTCCTAAATAATTAACATACAGAGGTTTTAATCAAAAATAAAAAGGGAGGTGAGTAGTCAAAAATCTCGGCTATCCTCCCTTCCCAACACCCCCTCCAGATAATCACTGTCGCTGATTCTCAATCTCTTTTCATTTTTTGAGCATTTACTATACTTCACTAATTCTATTGGTCATCTTTTTCCTCTTTCTGTGATTGTGTTTCAAGATTTCGGTGTAACGAACAGCATGGATCTTTGTTCTTGGTCGACCGGTAATGGAGAATGCCGAACACCACGATCTCCCCCCGTAAAGGCTACTGCGCGATCATCTCTCTTGTGAGAATCAGGTAAAGCTCCAAGGCGATTACTTCTTAACGTTGCATGTAGTGCTGGGCTTGACAAAGTACTACATTGGTGGGTCCAGCTTTGTGTCTGCTTCCCACTGATCAGTGCCCTATTACACTTCAGGCCAATTTTAGTGTCTACAATTGTAATGACCCAAGATCTGGATACCGAGTCAAGCCCGATACCATTCGGATCCTACGCCGCCACCCATGAGCTGGAAAGCTCGAAAGGGTTATTTGGTGTGTTGTGGTTATGTATTAAAATTCTAAACAATAGTAAGAAATAAATTGTAAGATTAATATATAACTGATAAAAATAAAATTAACATTTTATAACAATTGATATAACTACCGAGTCTAGTCCACAAGTATAATCAACTAGAAAAGAAACATACTCTACTATGGGGCACACCCCGGCATTGGCAAGCTAGATACTACTACTGGCCCTTCGATCGGAAAGCTCCACCTCCAAGAGAAGTGCCACATCTAAAAAAGCAGGGTGTGAGCCTCATCTCATTGGCTTAGTAGGGGTCCCACAGATCCCCACCACAACAAACAAGGTAAGCAATAACAACAATAATAACAGCAGTAACAGTAATAACAATAATAATAAAATAACGACAGTGATCGGAACAACAAAGATGGTAAACGGAGGAACCACGAAGCCTCTATATATGCTACCCTAAGTCTCATAGTAGTACAACCTGTCTTCGCTGACGGAACATCTAACAAGGCCACACTGCCCAAAGATATCTAGACATTGGTAAACATTGGCCTCGAGATAGAACCAATGAGAGAATAAAGCCCCATACACAGAGCGACACCAGTCCATCTCCCGGAAGGGCCACGACAACGTTGTCGGTAACTCAACCTTCACCGACATAGGGTCCGCTACTCAAGTATTCACAACAAGGCCAGATGCGTCCCCTGACATCTTATACTGCGCCAAGGTCTTATATGCGCGCACACCACCCACAGCCACTTTTAGGAGGAGCAGAGGAGACACACACACACCACACCCTGGGATTGGCTAGGATCCATACCTATGCGTCCGTCAGTATGGCTGTGTCCAGCTACCTGACATGGGGTATGCGCCACTGCATCCGTCAGCAGCGTACTCTTGTTCCAATGGGGGTACACACTGTAACGACCCGAGAATCCGATTACCGGGAAGGCCCGATAACCCGAGACTCGAACCGCCGCCCACGAACCGGGAGGGCTCGGAAGGGCTAAAAGGAGTGTGGAGGCACAAAGAAATAGGAAATAAAATAGGATAATTCAACAATTAACAGAAATAAATAAACAACAACTACTACAGAGTCCAGTCCAACAGAAAGTACAGTCTAAAGCAGTAAAAACGTACCACATACCGAGTGAACACTCGGCCCGACGAGCTGGCAACTAAGAACCTCTGAACTGCAACCTCGAACCTCGAGGGCGAACCGCCACACCTGAAAAGCAGGGGTGAACCTCCTGTCACTGGCCCAGTAGGGATCCCGCGGAACCCCAACTGAGAACAACGACGGCACGGAAAGCTGTAACTACAAGAGCAACAGTAACAGCAGGAACAGTAAACCCGGTGGCCGGTCAAAACTCGGCAATACAACTACTCCTACTGTACCGGTCAAGCAGAAAGAGAAGTCCCGATCTCACAGTCGGGAACCGGACCATACTAGCACCACTTACCGAAGTAAAAACCCACGGTAACCCCACCGTAGAGGCATGTCTCCCAGGACACGGCCAACCTGGACACGCTGTCCAAGGTGCAACCCCGATCACCCGGTCGCGGACACCGCACCAACAAGACAGAACCTCGGTGAAGCTATTAGCACTAGTCTCGCGGCACGAAAACCGACACACGCGCCACGGTGAAACACGAAATTCAACGGTCAACACGACCACAAACCTGAAGGTTGAAGTCACAAAGACTGACTGACAGTCTCTCACTCCCGACTCGACAGGAGTACCTCCCACTAGAAGCACGGCCGAATGCATCCACTGACGTCTTAGTCCGCGCCTCAGGTGTCTCCCTCTGGCCCAGCGGGAACTGAGACACTGTACAAGTAACTAGAAACAAGTGACTAGCTGGGGTCACGCCCGTCAACGTGGGTCCAACTGCCCCCAACCACGTGTGCACACACAGACTGTCCGTCCCTGGTCTGGCCCTCTGACCGGTTTTCCACTCAATCGGACTCTGGATGCTAGACGAGGGGCCCGACGAAAACCAGTCTAAAACCATCCTTAGGGTAAGCCCGTACACCTACTCCCAGGTGAGACCAGCACACGCGTACTGGTAGGCTACGACTAGTGGAGGGTCACTACGGAGTAGACTCTCAAGTCAACGAAAAACAACGTCTGAACCCGACAAAGTACGGGGACCACCCCACGTACCAACACCGTCGCACGGTGACCACGGTCGGAGAAGAAACGGGACTCGCAGCCCACGGCCACACACTCGGCCACGCAGAAAGCGCAGAAGCACGGTTCCCAAGGTAGCTCATAGGCCGCCAAATCGAATCCCACTCTCCAGGAAAAGCGGGAACCCTCCAGCCCCAGGCTAGGCAACTGGACTCGCAGTCCAAGGCCACACACATGGCCCACTCAGAAACCTCTTCCCCGAGAAACTTACGGCATGCGGGGAACCCTCGCGGCACTCACACCGATGCACGGTGACAGGAGTCGAGAACACGGCAACCCGGGACCACACCGTACCGTGAAGCCTGACCCTGACGAAGTGCACAGCATACGTCAGGCCACGGGTCGGCATGTGGATCGAGACCCACACACCCGGGACTCGAATCGGTCAAAACGGAAACACCGGCTAGACCAGCCCCTTGGGCTGTCCACTCTGGGCCACTCAGGGACGCACGGCAAGGAAGGGGCCGCACCAGGGGATATACGGCCAACAGCAGGCCGTTCTTCTCTTGGCTCAAACGAGACACAAGTGACTGGTCTCCAGCCGCACCAAGGTCGAACGGCTAACCCTCAGCCGCAACTGGGGGATGAACGGTCCAACGCGGCCGTTCGTCCTCCAAACGGGGAACACATGTGCGGCTAGCCCCTAGCCGCGCGGGGGAACGGGCGGCTAGGACCTCACCGCGCAAGGCTTGTGCGGTCAACCTCTGGCCACACCACAGCCCATGGCACCAGGGGATGTACGGACAGCTCCTAGCCGTACAAAGGGTTATGCGGCCAGACCCTGGCCGCACAGCCCAGCAACGGTCAAAACCGGAGGGAAAAGACGGCTCAACCCTGGCCGCACCTGGGTTATGCGGTCGCACGATAGACCGCATAACCCTCACTGTGCGCCAAGCCGAACGTGGGGCGCCGAGCAGATGAACGGTCAAGACGGGGCCGCCCATGGGGATGGATGGGTCCTGGTTCGACCGCCCAACCATCACGGTGAGCAAACCGTGGGGTTGGCCCAATGGTGGCCTCCCCATGCCCCATTCATGCCGAAACGAAGGGGAAACGACGGTAAACCCCCTAGCAATCATCTAGACTCTGACCGGGGTCAAAACGACACATGAATCGTAAGAAACAGATGATTCTACCACGGTCGCCCGAAAAGGGTGTCACGACCTCCCGGAGCCCTACCGGCCAAACGGGACCACCAATCGAGACGAGATCGGTGACTATGGAACGCCCTCGTCGCAAGGAGTCTATTGACAGTAACCGATCCGAAAACCATCACCGTTTCCGGACGAACCCTACGAACTCCACAAAAACGTGATTTCGCTAAACATGCCCAAACGCCCTCGTTTCCGCGCCGAACGACGTGTAATGGCAGGGAAAACGAGCCCGACACAGTGGTGTTCAGTCACCCTACCTCCACCGAAGAAATCGCGCGCCGAAGCGACTAATCCACGCCGAAAACCGCCGAGAACACGATCGCCACCGACTCGGAATCCACCGAGGGATCGCGCCCGCCTCTGCCTCGATCCTCGCCCATCCTCGCCCGCATCCTCGCCCGCGCCGCCTCCGCCTCCGCCTCACCCCCGCCTCGCTCCGTCGGCTGCCCGGAGAAGAGAGGGGAGAAAGAGAGCGTGAGAGAAGAGAGAGGGAGAGTGAGTGAGAAATGAGAGGGGAGAGAGAGATTGGAGGTTAATATATAGAAAAATTCAGAAAATTCAGAAAATTCAGAAAATTACAAAAAATTACCTCCGCGATCCTCGGGAGGAACACAACGCGCCGGTACAGTCCCGGAGTCGGAGAACGCCACGGTTTGCCCTGCACAGAGTTTCGAAGGTACATTAGGGAAAAACACGTGTAAAGCACAAAATACACTTCAAGACCCACTAAAATGATCCGAAAAATCCGGGGCATTACACATACGCTCACGCAGCCTTGCCCCTGAATAAGGAGCATAGTACACACTAGGTGGTCTCACCCTTTCCAACCATGATCGGCCGTTAGGATCTTCCGCGGTCTTGCAGAATCCTGTCGAACCTTTATCATCCGTGGTCTCACGAAAATCTCGAGAAAGGCATACACGCGCACGCAAACCATCGTAAACCACGGTATGACACTACGGGTGCTAAGAAAACTACCCATGACCGGATGACAGAAACTAGTGGGTACCGGCCCACTAGACTCGCACAAGGACTACATACTGCGATCACGGAACTCACATGGATATGACCCTCCACGGTCACAGGACTCACGCAGTATATGACCCCCCACGACACGGAAGCCGCTTGGAAACTAAGCTAAGTGAATATGGCCAATCCCGTCGTCAAAAATCTATAAACTTCGTATTACGTGAATCCATTCTCTGGTGACCGCCGCCCTCCTAAGGCCGAAATGGCCCAATTTCCATGTGATTATGTGAGTATAATGTTAATTTTCATGTTTCGGGGCAAAAACCAACTTACGGGACTCGAACGGGCTGAAAAGCCCTCATCCTGGTCGACCTAGGCCACAGGTTGGTCGACCTGAGCACCTGGGCCATAGGTTGGTCGACCTACCCAGCAAGGGTCAGTCGATAGGCCAAGAATAGGTCAGTCGACCGACTGGGAACGTGGTTGGGAACCTGGCCACGTTAAGGTGATCGCGGTCTCCCCAGGGATCGCGATCAGCCAAGTCGCGGTTGGTCACGCGACCGCATCCATGACCACCTCACCAGGGGCTTCCTAGATGAACGCGGTGTCTATTTACACCGCATCCATCATCCAGAGGCTTAACGCAGTCGGGAAGCCGACTGCGATCTCGTTCCGATCCGACCTTTCGCGAGCCAGCGCGAAATCACTCATTCCATGCCCCATTCGTCTCTAGCAAAGGGGAATACATGTAAAAATCCTTCATATACCTTGCACACATGGGAAGGGCCCAAAAATGTAAATAAATGACCAAAGAAATGGGTGATTCCATCAATTGCCCAAACATGCGCCCATACCACACACATAGCATATTCGGCCTCATCTCGGCCTCAAATCACAAGAAAACTAGACCAAAGTGAGGGGAAGCACTCCCCGGCATGCCATTAGCTCAAAATCAAGGATCTAAATCGAAGATCACCGCCCAAATTGACGGATTTGGCTCACACCCCGAAACATGCATTTTTAACCCCGAAAAGGAAAACCCGCTCAAACTCGCCCCATTCGGTATGAAATCACGGGGAAACTAAGCACAAGGGTTAGGGATCCGTCCCCCTACCTCTTTCAAAGAAACCATGCGAATCCAGTGTCGATTCGCGCTGAAAATACCTTATTTCACGGCCGTTTCTTTACAAAACCTCGAAAATCCTCCACCACGCCACCACCTCCCGTTCCACGCTTTGGTCCTCATCGCTCGTCGCCTGCGCCATCCTCCACCTCGCCCACCGGTCCTCCCCATCGGTCGTCAGAGAAGAAGAGGGAGAGATGGAGAGACATAAGAGTGAGAGGGAGAGAGCGTGAGTCAGAGAGGGGGAAAAGGAGAAGGGAGGGGTTTTAATAAAGAAAATTTTCTTTCTTTTTTTATTTAGAAAATTCTCAATAACTCTAAAAAAATCTTGAAAAATACATTCTGACTAGGAAATATTCCAGGAAAAAGCTAGGCCACTCCACGCACCGCCACGGACCCAAAATAATTCACATACATACCAGCTAAGGGTCCGAAGGTCCAATATTAAAGTTTGAAATACACACGGACACAATCCGCAACTCGCGGAAACACGATCCGAAATCTGGGGACATTACTGTCCTCCTCCCTTACAAAAATTTCATCCTCAAAATTGAGGACATGCACAGAACTCACGGAGAAGAACTCCCCCAACGGGAAAGATCTTGCAATCACCACACAATCACCTTCTCAGGGCACATCATTCTCTGAGGAACATTGTCAGACCAAAACAGCCAAGAAAGTTGTCTCACTCTATTATGACAAATCACGTCGAGCCCCAGACCAATCGGGGTACACAAACTGACAAGTCTGGCATCACCTCAGCTTCCTTGAAATTCTCAAGGCACAAATAACGTCCAATACACTCCACATGCTGAGGAAGCACACAATCCTTAATTGGGGAAATCATACTTAGTTGCCTACTCGGGACATCAGCTTCTCCAACTACTAGACACTGAGCACTCCTTACAAGGAGCACCATGACCACTTCAATCCGAATGGCAATCTCACTGCCAATCTCAACTGGATACACTCTTCTGTCGGCTCCTTATAGCCAGCGACACACGTTGCCGAGTCGAACACTTTAAGGCTCGCCAATCACATCGGTCCCAAAACCAATGTCTCATCGGTCACCGTCAACACCCATGGGACACATCACAATCAATTGCCTGGGACTTCACAGCCTCAAATTTACCACTCATAATAGCCAACTCACTGGGGGCACATCGGCTACAGAAAACTATCTGCCAGTCACCAATCACACATCACTGGGCACCATCATGGTCCTCCCTAGCCATCCAGCCAATTCTAGCTTCTCGAGAGGAGGGAAAACAACGAGGTCACTCTCGTGAACCTTGAGCTCCTCAATCACACTAATCCTAAGCACGCCGCCTCAAACTCCTTTCCAATGGTGGCGCCCCATCTCGCATCACACTTCAGGGGATTCTTTAGTCGATAAGATAGTTGTTCCATATTACAACCGTCCATTCTGCACTTATCAACTCCACAGTTCCACTCAAACTGCTAACCAACAGCGACCAAGTTCCGACGCCTGCACGCACAATCCCTTCACACGGCTCCTTTCGAGCCAGGGGAACACCGCAATCTAGACAGTGGCACCATAAGAAGCACCAAGTTCCAAACTCTCTCAAGTCTTGTCATAGCCACGCTCTTCATTCATAACCATCATATCACTTGACCAGTCCTGAATAGCATGTCCGCTGAACAATCGACGCACTAGACCATACATCATCTGGGCATTTATATAACTCAAGTAGTTATTTCGACTACTCACCATGGCATCCATACAAGGTCTCCTTTCAACACTAGCACCTCTCCTTCCTCGGGTCTATTCCAAGAACACCCACACCGACTGAGGTCGATCAAATCGCCAGCTCCACTCTGAGTAGCACACACATGCGCCTTATAACCAGTCCAAATAGCCTCAACCAACCCCAATACCAATCACTAAGTGACTCCACTCTAAGCCACATGACACAATCCATGAAAAGAGCTGGTGCCATAATTATTCTTATCTGACAATTCTCACCACTGAGCTCCCCAATTCTCAGTTCTGCTAATGTCACTCAGCATGATACTACCATCGACACAAGGCAACCGAGGCCACTCACATGGCCAACATAGCCTTCCATCCAAAGTCAACTATCTGCGGTTGACTATAAAATCTCCAGGACTCGCTTACCAATGAAACACATGCCATTTGCCACCATCAATCTGATCTTGGAGCCTGTGGGTCATGGGCCCACCACGCTTCCATTGCGTAACTCTACACCAACCATACTATAGAAACAGGGGGAGACCCGACATCTGTCATGACACGGCCTCCAATTAAAAATGGACTGAATCCAGGCACGAGGGTGAAAGAACTCACACTCCTTAATTCTTGAACACAACCTCCCACCCTTGCCTGACAATCTACCTACACATGTAGGTCTTAATATCACAGCACATCGGGAGGCTCAACACCAGCCTCTATAACACTACATATTAACCCATCTGGACTCACCCGACTCTATACAACCTTACTAGCACTTACACCTCACAAAACAAGGAAGGATGAACACATAACCCCCACAAGTAGCTCCACTATCGACACACGGGATGTCCTCAGAAACTCTTGAATATACTTCAGGAAAAATACAAGCGTGTGAAAACACAATTATAGCAAGAAAGCATAGGAATCAACAAAACACATCATATAATAATTAAAATTCACACATACCTTACACAAGGTGGGGCACTACCACTCTGCCCGGTCAGGTGCCTCGCGCACGCCGGGATTCCTGTCTCGCCAGGCTAGTGAACTGTCGCTGAGATGGCTAGGACTGAGGTAGCCACCATGGACACTCACGTGCAACATGTCCGATCTGACCACAGCGAAAACATTCCAATTCCGCTTCATCAACGGTGCATGGCCTGCCCACGTGAAACCCGCCACATCTCGGACACTACCTTGGCTGCTCATTCATACCATGCCACAGTGATCGAACCTCAGGTTGCTAATCAGACACTGCTAAAACCTGCTCCTCCTGCTCTGGCACCTCCTACCAGACCTGTTCCTTCTGAACAACCTCATCACTCAATTGAATCTCGATCCTGGAGGGAAAGAACTTGTGCCAGGAGATGGAAGAGATGTCGATTCTATCTGCCTCCAAGACAGCTTGGGAACACACTACTGTTGGAGGGTCCTCTGCTGACCTTGATTTGACTGGGATTGCCCTACACCGGTCTGCTCCTGGGTCCTCAGCCAATCCTCCTCTACATCTACCATGGCTTGATAGGCTGATTCCATGTCCGCAACACGGGTCGCAGTCACAAGGTGTCTAAGCTATGGCCTCAGACCTCTGATAAATTGCTAAGTCTTCAACCTCTCATCTGCCATGATATGGGGAGCATAGCGACCCAACTCTACAAATATGGAGCGATACTGCATCACTGACATATCCCCCTGGGTCAACTCCATAAATTGATACATTCTCCTTGTCTTGGCATGCTCTAAGTTGAAAACTTGCTCAAAAGCTGCAAGAAACTCTTGCCATGGGATCTGTCATAGAGGACGTGATTGGAATGTTGATTCCCATTCTATAGTCCACCATGACAAAGTTGATCCCTGCAATTGATAATTCGCCAGCAAGACTTTCTCATCATCCGCACATTCTATCGATTGGAACACACATTCCATAGCATTAATCCACGATCTCGCCGCATCAGGATCTGGTTGGCCTTCAAACGTCGGTGGGTGAAATTGCAGAAACTCTTGTAAAACATGTCCATGACCACCATGCGACGAACTACCCCCACTTGCCTCCAGACCATAACGCTGCTATCTCATTTGCTGTGTGAAAAACTGGCACATCCCCGTATAAAACTCGGCCTGACCCGTCACACTTGGGGCCCCCACCACTGGGGGAGATGATTCAACACCCGGTTCCTCTCTACTTAGCTCCTCTCGGGCCCCCGCCGACACCTCAGGTAATGATCGAGTCTACGTCCTTGGTGCCATCTGATCCTTAACACAACATGAAAAATAAGGGGGTGAATAAAACAAAACACCATATGCCAACTGCCGACTGTATTGAACTCTCTGGACTCTTAGACACTGCAATCTTTTCAAATTCCCATGCATTTCACAACCATGCTCTGATATCATCTGTAACGATCCAAGATCCAGATACCGTGTCAAACCCGATACCATTCGAATCCTACGCCGCCACCCACGAGCTGGAAAGCTCAAAAGAGTTATTTATGGTGTTGTGGTTATGCATTAAAATTCTAAACAATAGAAATAAATAAATTGAGGGATTAATATATAATTGGCAAAAATAAAATTAACATTTTATAACAATTGATATAACTATAGAGTCTAGTCCACAAGTATAGTCAACTAGAAAAGAAACATACTTTGCTATGGGGCACACCCTGGCACTGGCAAGCTGGCTACTACTACTGGCCCTTCAACCGGAAAGCTCCACCTCCAAAAGAAGCGCCACACCTGAAAAAGCAGGGAGTGAGTCTCGTATCATTAGCTCAATAGGGGTCCCATGGATCCCCACCACAACAAAAATGGTAAGTAGTAACAACAATAATCACAGTAGTAACAATAATAGCAACAATAATAAAATAACGACAGCGATCGGAACAACATAGACGGTAAACGGAGGAATCACGAAGCCTCTACGCTACCCTAAGTCTCGCAGTCGTACTACCCATCTTCACTGACGGAACCTCTAACAAGACCACACAGCCCAACCCGTAACCTCCACCCACGGAAGGATATCTAGACATTGGTAAACCTCGGTCTCAAGATAGAACCAATGAGAGAACCATGCCCCATACACAGGGCGACACCAGCCCGTCTGTCGGAAGGGCCACGGCAACGCTGTTGGTAACTCAACCTTCACCGGCATAGGGTCCGCTACTCAAGTATTCACAACAAGGCCAAATACGTCCACTGACGTCTTATACTGCGCCAATGTCTCATATGTGTGCATGCTACCTAAACCTGATCTCGGGAGGAGAAGAGGAGACACACACACCACACCCTGGGACTAGCTAGGATCCGTACCTCTGCATCCGTCAGTATGGCCGTGTCTAGCTACCTGACATGGGGTATGCGCCACTGCATCCGTCAGTAACGTACTCTTGTCCCAACCAAGGTACATATACTCATGTAGTCTCGCCACTGAACAAGGAGCATAGTACACACTGGTCCGTCTTGCCCGGTCCAAACACGATCAGCCATTAGGATCTTCCAAGGTCTCGCAGAATCCCGCTGAATCTTTATCATCTGCGGTCTCACAAATATCTCGAGAAAGGCATACACGCGCACGCAAACCACCGTAAACCACGGTATGACACTACGGGTGCTAAGAAAATTACCCATGATCGGACGATAGAAACTAGTGGGTACCGGCCCACTAGACTCACACAAGGACTACCTACCGTGATTACGGAACTCACGCAGATATGACCCTCTATGGTCACATGACTAACGCAGTATATAACCCACCATGGCACAGAAGCCACATGGAAACTAAGCTAAGTGAATACGGCCAATCCTGCCGTAGGAAATCTATAAACTTCATATTACGTGAACCCATTCTCGGGCGACCGCCACCCTCCTAAGGCCAAAATGGCCCAATTTCCATGTGATTATGTGAGTATAATGTTAATTTTCATGTTCCGAGGCAAAAACCCACTTACGGGGACTCGAACGGGCTGAAAAGCACTCATCTCGGTCGACCTAGGCCACACGTCCGTCAACCTGGGCCACTGGTCGGTTGACCTATGCTGGACCCCCAGGTGAGTTTGATGATTTAGTTTTAATGTTGACAAAACTTGTGTGCATGCTTGTGTGCATGTAGTATGCAAAACATCCATTGAAGAATGTTTGATCATCAAGGATCTTATGCAAAATATGATAACCTTACTTTGCATGACTGAAATCTATGGTGAATATCTTTCTGAAGTCAAAGGATTGAATGAACAAGTACTTTGTCATCCACAACACAAAACAGGTTGAAAATCCCATACAATGTTCATCAAAAGGGAATGGTAAGACTTAAAATTGCAAAATCCTTCACTAGGTTTGTAAAGGTAATTAATGCTCACTCTTGTGGATTAATGGAAAGCCATGGGTGTTTGGTGATTAGGTATAACATTTGTGCTTGCAAAGGTTCTTTCATGCATATTCTTCATGAAATTTTGAGCTTGCTTTGTGTTAAACCAATTCATGTGAAGATTGGTAGAAATTGCCAAATTTGGTTCTCACACCTTATTCATATTCATGATCATATGATACTCATGTTTCGTGTGTCATCCTAGGTTTCAAAGGGTACCCTTGCATATTCTTTAAGGGGTTTGAAAGGATGAAAACATGTTCAAGGTTTTGATATAAACATTGGTTACATATTAGCATCTCATTGAGCATTCATGTTAATTAAACATTGGATTGATTGATACTAAATTTTGGTTGGCAAAAATGAAGGGTTGAATGCTTTTCTATATGTTCATACACTCCTTGTCAATTGGGATTTCAAGTTTACATTTTATGTAATTTGCATAAGGGAGTGTTGCCTAGAGTTTAATTCAAAATTCTGGGTTTTACTGAATTTCGGTCGACCGACCTAGTAGCCTAGGTCGACCGAATTTCCCAGAGTGCATGGGCTGAAATCATGTAAAACTTAGGTCAACTGACCCAGTGCTTTTGGTCGACCGAATTTGCCAGAATGCACCAGTTTTGGCCCTGTAAAAGTTAGGTCGACCGGCCCTTTCGTCTGGTTGACCGAATACGGCGGGCGGACCCATTTTGTTGTGTTCAAAACCCATTAAGATGAGATCCATTTGGGGTCAAACTTGACCCTAATAACCTTAGGGCATTCATGCATGTTAGACTCATTTTGAAGGGGTTTTAGCATGGGTTATATGGTCTTTTACTTATTCTATCATGGGTGTATAAATAAGCTACAAATTTGGGAGAAATTCTCAAAATCTCATTGTTCTATCTTTCTTGTAGGAGAAGAAAGGGGAGAAGAAGAGGAGCTGAGGAAGATTTATGGATTTCATCTACTTTCATGCATTTCTGAAGATCGTGATTGAAGAGAAGGTGGAGCGAAATGAAAAGAGGAACGCGCAGACGTTCTCATCGACGACATTCGACTACCCTCCGACCCGCGGATTAGAGAAGATCATCTACAACCCTTTCTACTCATGGGGATTTATTTCTACACCTTATTTACATCTATTTCAGTCATCTATTTCTGGTCTATGAGATTGTATTGATCATATCCTTATTTTTCGAACTTGGACTCTATTAGTGTGTCGACCGTCTGTGAATGGTTGTGGTGATATTGTGACGTAGGTGTTGCGGTTTGTGCGTGTGTGCATCTTGATCCCTAGTAGATCGTGTAGGAGACGAGGTCTCCGCGTTTCTGGAGCGGAAGCTCCGTGTGCTTCATTTGAAGCGAGTGAATCCTCACCGGTTTGGTGAGGGGTGGACGTAGGGAGCCCGTCGTGGTCCCGAACCACCTAAAAAATCTGTCTCGCATCTATGTGTTTGTGGTTTGCATGATTATTATTCTCGTCTTGATCGTATGAGAACGGAGAGGTTGAGAGAACTAGTTTGATAATTTCATCCGTTCATTTCTTCTGTTGGTAGTTAATTTTATTCCGCTGTGAAAATTTTAAAAACTATCATTTCGATTTGAGGGGACAATTCAACCCTCCTTCTTATCCAATCGTGCATCTAGTGGACAACAATCTGGTATTACATCGGGTCTTTGATTTATAGGACAACATCACGGTTGTAGAGCAAAGATCCTTTGCTATGGCCAACAAGGCAATGATCTCCAAGGGACATTCGATACATCGACCACCCTTCTTTGATGGGACTAACTATCCCTATTGGAAGAACATAATGACTGTGTTCATGCGAGCACAAGATTATGATACGTGGAAAGTTATAAAGAAAGGTCCTTATGTTTTACCCCCGAATGAGGATGAATGGGAAGAAGAGCATATTAAGAAGTCATGTGCTAACTTCAAAGCTATGAACATTATTCAATGCGCGATACATCCTAACGAATACTCACGCATATCTATGTGTTCATCTGCGTAGGAAATGTGGAACAAATTGAAGATGATTTATGAAGGTACTTTAGAAGTACGGGAGACTAAAGCAAACCTGTTGGTTCGGGAGTATGAGTTATTTGCAATGAAGCCCGAGGAGAATATAATGCAGATGTATGCAAGGCTAAGCGAGATCACAAACAACTTAAAGCCTTGGGAAAAGAATATTCAAATCAAGATTTAGTTAGAAAGGTGTTGCGGTCCCTCACATCTCCGTGGCGCACAAAGGCGACCATTATAGAAGATTCAAAGGATCTCACCACACTCAAGGTGGATGAATTGATCGGGTCACTGATGGCTTACGAAATCAACATCATGAAGCCAGCTGAGTAGGAAAGCAAAAAGAAGAAATCGATTGCACTGAAGGCTAATCTAGGATTGTCCAAAGAGAGTGATGGAAACTCATCTATGGATAGTGATGAAGAAGAGTTGATGGCTCTCGTCACAAGGAGAGCCAGAAAGTACTTTAGAAGGGAAAGGCAAGAACGAAATTTTACGAGGAGATTCTTGAGAAGAAACGCCATCAAGAAAGGAGAGCCGAGCAAGAAAGATGAGATAATCTGTTATGAGTGTAAGAAGCCCGGCCATATGAGGGGTCAATGCCCCGAGCTCCAGAAGAAGCTGAAAAAGAACAAGCCAAAGAAAGGAAAAGTAATGAAAGCTACATGGAGCGATGAGGATTCGGATAGTTCAAAATCCGAGAGTGACAAGGATGAGCTGGACGAGCTAATCCAGAATTTCTGTTTGATAGCGGATGAGGAACACTCCGAGGTAAATTCCGATTCCGAAAACCTTACCGCTAAACAATGGCATCTAGCTTATGCTGAGTTATACCAGAAGTATAAGATGTCTAAAACGGATGTCAGGAATCTGAAAAAGAAATTTCATGATTTGATTAGCTCTACCAATCCGGGTGCTAGGTGTAGTATCATGCCCGTACTCTATACCGTCGAGGTATTGTCCGCTTTGGCCTACCGACCTCACGGTTTTGTCCCTTTCTAACAGTGATCGGCTCCAGAATGTGGGACTTCCGGGGAGGTCACCCATCCCAGTACTACTCCCCATTAAGCACGCTTAACTTCGTAGTTCTTTTCAAGAACTGAGTTGATACTTCAAAAGGCGCCTCGGTGATATAGAGTACAACTTAGCTATATTTGAGGGTGTTACAATTTACCCCTCTTATATAGGCGACATCCTCGTCGCTGGGCACATATAACACGCAATCACGCAATCAAACCCCCAGGCAGGTAGGACTCTAGAGGTGGCCCCTACAGGCTCAAGAGGTGGCTCCCCCTATGTAGCACTTTGTCCCATTGTGGGTTCAAGAGGTGGCTCCCATAGCGTAGCACTTTACCCTGCATGGCACTTAGTTCCCACACTTCCGGTTGGGATATGGCTCTGATACCATTCTATAACGCCCCGTACTCTATACCGTCGAGGTATTGTCCGCTTTGGCCTACCGACCTCACGGTTTTGTCCCTTTCTAACAGTGATCGGCTCCAGAATGTGGGACTTCTCGGGAGGTCACCCATCCCATTACTACTCCCCATTAAGCGCGCTTAACTTCGTAGTTCTTTTCAAGAACTGAGCCGATACTTCAAAAGGCGCCTCGGTGATATAGAGTACAGCTTAGCTATATTTGAGGGTGTTACATGTAGTTTTTATGAAATGCAAATTGAAAAATTCAAAGAAGATAAATAAGATTTTCAATCTAAAATGACTTTGTATGAAAAGATGAACTAGCATGCTTGGAAGCTGAAAAACAGAATGCATATGAAAATGTGGACAACTTGAAAACCAAAAATGAAATTGAAAGAAATTGTCCAAAAAGAATTGAAAGGAAAAGAGAAAATGGTTGAACATGGTGAGACTAGCAATGGAAAGGCTAGGAATAAGAGAATTGATGTGGGACACTCACCCACAAAGAAAAACTCATTTGTGAAAAATAAAGTTCAAAAATCATTTGACTGATACGGCTATAATCATGTTGACTCATGCATGAACTTTTATAATAGATCATATATGCATAGGAGTCGGGTTAGAAAGCCAAATATTACTTGCTTTTATTGTGGAATGTTCGGTCACTCGATGTATGTGTGTGATCTAATGAGGGCCGATGATGAATATTTTGAAAAGAGAAATATGATGTATTTTGCTCAAGGTAGAACTAACACTTCGGGACCCAAGCTTGCTTGTGTACCTAAATCAAATTGAGATTTGATTTGATTGTGCAGGTCTGTTTAAGAGCCAAGTGGAATAAGTGGTACCTGGACTGTGGATGCTCCAGACACATGACAGGAAATAAGGAACTCTTTTCAGACCTGAAGGAAAAGGATGGTGGATTGGTCATCTTTGGCGGAAACGACAAAGGTAAAATTGTGGGAATTGGACAAATAGGTAAGGATTCGAACCAATCTATTGAAGATGTCTTGCTTGTGAATGGTTTAAATCATAATTTGCTTAGCATTAGTCAACTCTGTGACAAAGGTCACAAAGTCATTTTTGAAAACACACACTGCTCAATTGTAGATAAAGATACACATGAAATAAAATTCATCGGTCTTAGAGATGGAAATATTTACTCTGTTGATATTAAAAATTTTCCAAAAGAAAATCTTTGTTTAGTTGCTAATAAGTCGGATGATGCCTGGTTATGGCATCGACGACTTGGTGATGCGAGTTTTAGTGTTCCTTCTAAACTGAATAGAAAAGAATTGGTAAGAGGTTTACCAAAACTGAATTTTGATGTAAATAAAATTTGTGATGCATGTGCTATGGGGAAACAGACCAGGGTGTCTTTTAAATCCAAAAATATTGTCACCACCACTAGACCCCTTGAACTCCTTCATCTAAATTTATTTGATCCCATTAGGACACACAGTCTTGGAGGACAATTTTATGGGTTTGTTATTGTAGATGATTACTCAAGATTCACTTGGGTATTATTTTTAACCCATAAGAATGATGCCTTGCAGGAGTTCAAAGATCTTTGCAGGAATTTACAAACTGATAAGAGGTATCAAATCAAAGCTATTCGGAGTGATCATGGAAGAGAATTTGATAACCATGACTTTGATGATTTTTACAGAAAACATGGGTTTTCACATAATTTCTCAGCACCTAGAACCCCACAACAAAACAGAGTCTTGGAAAGAAAGAATAGGACACTCATGGAGATGGCAAGAACAATGCTTGCGGAAAATGGCTTACCAAGGTATTTTTGGGTCGAGGCGGTGAGCATGGCCTGTCACATCATCAATCGAGCCATGGTAAGACCTATTCTCAAGAAAACTCCATATGAGCTTTATAAAGGTAAGAAGCCGACTATTGTATATCTTAAACCTTTTGGTTCCCCATGCTTTATTTTGAACAACTCTAAAGATAATTAGGAGAAGTTTGCCGCAAAGAGTGATAGAGGTATATTTTTAGGATATTCTTCATCATCTAGAGCATATCAAGTATATAACCTACGTACTCTTGTGGTAGAGGAAGGTCCTAATGTGATCATTGATGAATACACTCTAAGGTTGTCTGGCAAAGATAATCATTTTATTGATGTAGGGCATGAAGATGGAGAAGAAAAGAAAGACAAGGAAAATCAAGACGTGGATCAAGCTGAGTTGAGCAACAAAAATGATGAAGCTCCAACCCAAAATGAATATCTCCCTAAGCAATGGACATCCCACAAGGACCACCCACAAGACAATGTTATAGAAGACATGCAATAAGGCATAAGAACAAGGGCCTCAATCAGGGAAGTAGAACAATTCGATAATCTTGCATTACTTTCTGATATTGTGCCCAAATCTATAGATGAGGCATTAAATGACAATTTCTGGATCTTGGCTATGCAGGAGGAATTACACCAATTCCAAAGGAATGGGATATGGTTTCTTGTGCCTAGACCTAAGAATCACCCGGTGATTGAAACTAAGTGGGTTTTTCGAAATAAACTTCATGATCAAGGGGTGATAATTAGGAATAAAGCCTGGCTTGTAGCCCAAGGCTATGGTCAAGAATTATGAATTGATTTTGATGAATCATTTGCACCCGTGGCTAGGCTTGAAGCGGTTAAAATATTACTTGCCTTTGCATGCTCTAGGAATATTAAACTTTTTCAAATGGAAGTTAAAAGTGCATTCTTGAATGGTGTAGTGAAAGAAGACGTCTATGTTGAGCAGCCACCGGGATTTGAAGATGAGAAGAACCCGAACCATGTGTACAAACTTGACAAAGTATTGTATGGTCTGAAGCAAGCCCCCCGTGCGTGGTATGAAAGGTTAAAGTACATTCCTTTCAGAAAATGGCTTCAAAAGAGGTAATATCGATCAAACCCTTTTCATTAAGAGCGACAATGAACATATGCTTATTGTTCAGGTATACGTTGATGACATTATCTTTGGAGCCACTTCTGATTCATTAAATGATGATTTTGTTCAATTGATGTAGGAGGACTTTGAGATGAGTTTGATGGGGGAGTTAACTTTTTTTTTGGGTTTGCAGGTGAAGCAGCTAAAGGACGGAATCTTTATAAATCTAAGGAAATACATAAAGGAGCTCATCAAGAAGTTCAAATTCGACAATGCGAAGCCATAAAAGACACCGATGTCAACAACGGTGAAATTGAAGAAAAGTGAACAAGATAAGTCTATTGATAAAAATCTTTTTCGTGCCATGATTGGTTCTTTGTTATATTTCACTGCCAGTAGGCCGGATATTATGTTTAGTGTTTGCATGTGTGCTAGATTTAAATCTGATCCAAGAGAACCACACCCGTTAGCAGTCAAAAGGAATTTCAGATATTTGCTAGGCACCACTGAACTTGGTCTTTGGTTTCCATGTAGTTACAATTTTGATTTGGTAGCTTACACGGATTTCGATTATGCTGGGTGTTTAGTGGATCGTAAGAGCACGAGCAGGTACTGTCAATTTCTTGGAGGTTGCATGGTCTCATGGGCCTCTAGGAAACAAAATATTGTGGCATTGTCAACTACCGAAGCCAAGTACATGGCGGCAGGCAGTTGTGTAGCCTAAGTGCTTTGGATCCAACAACACTTAGTTGATTTTGACATTTCTTTGAATAACACACCCATTTTTTGTGATAACACTTCTGCCATTAACATTTTAAAAAATCATGTTTTGCATTCTCGCAGCAAGCACATAGAGATTCGACACCACTTTTTGAGAGATCATGTGAGTAAGGGTCATTTTGAGCTTATACATGTAAATATTGAAAACCAACTTGCAGATATTTTTACAAAACCCTTATCTCCTGAAAATTTCAAAAGAATAAGAAGAGAACTAGGAATTGGCGGTTTGAATGAGTAATTGCACATATTGCGCTTGAATAAACACTTTTGCTTATTTTGTAAATAACATTTCAAATTTACATATATTCAACTTCATGGTTAACATTGCATATATTTTTGCATGCTTGTGAATAGTAATAATTCTTCATCATCTTTTCATTCACTTACATATGCTTGTATATACTTGACATATTTACCTGCTTGAATGTCATGATTCTTCGATATCTCAAATCTTGAGTTGTTGAAGGGTGGATAAACTCCATCTGAAAACACTCTTGATGCGTGAGTTGGGTCTTTGGACCTTCACCTCCGTCATGTATCGAAAATCATAATTGCATTAATTTACTTTCAAATCCTTGCAAGACTGCATGATGTGGCACAGCCCAAAGACCACTAAATATGATAAGGTGACCCTAGGACTTAGACCCGCAAGCATACAAGCGCTCAATGATTCTCACAACGACGATTTCTGCTCACTCGGTTCACACGTTCACCCGGTGGGTCCGGGAGATGATGGTGAGGGTCCGAGGCGGGACCCAATTGTCCTAATGGACTTACAATGCTAAGGCTAACCTCCAATGGGCCTGGGAGTCCCAACTTTGTGGGTGGCTGGCCCGCAAGGCGGGGTGTGGGGTGGCACTCACTCACGGGCCGCGGTGGGCACGATATTGCTTAAAATGAATTCCGAGCACTCTCTTACCGTCCGACGGGCATTCAAGGCAATACTACATTTGCAGAAATGAAGCTACAAGGGTGTGATCAGAAGCTCACCTGATCGGTGTGAAGACACCGATCCCGTTCGGAGACGAGGGCGCGCCGGGAGGCGAGGGTATACACCCGATCGCCGCGGCGATGGAGCTTGACCTGAAAATGTGAAGAGGTACAGCACTACGCCCCTTGCAAGGGGGGGATCTTGGGGTGGGGGTTAATGTATTACAACCAAAAATTACCTCCACGCAGGGAGGGGCCTTCAGCCGGCCAAGCGGGGAGGGGAACGAGCGAGATAGAGTCGACTTTCCGAGCTTTGCCGATTCTGCCTAGCTTCTGTAATTCTGGACAGAGGGCCGATGTCGATGCTGCCAATAATTCCACCGAGCTTGGAATCTGATGAAACTTGCGCCAAAAGCTTGCTAACCGGAGAGGGGTGCGGCTTGAATTTTTGGACGACGTTCTGATCTGGGGGCTGACTGCTCCAGCGACTGGAAGATGGATGCAGCTCTGGTCTCTGGCCGAGCTCAGTCTGAAACAGCAGGTTGCAGAAGCTGCCACGATCGCTCCTGAGCTCCAAATTTGGTACCGCTAGACTCGTTGGAATCGTGGACGAGTCTACTTTGCAGAAAAACAAACGGGGAAGTCTTCTGATGTTGGAGATGAGCTGGGTGTCCAGAGAAGTGGACAGTGGTCGGTGCAGACTGTGAGGAGGCAGACCGGCGTGGGTGTGGTAGAAAATTGGTATCTCTGGTTTTCGGATGCCGAACGGGGTTCCGCCTTCTGTTCCTGGACGCTGACAGGGGGAGGAAGAACTTTGTAGAAGACCTCGAAGACTGGTTCCTTCAAGGTTCGTCGTGGGAGAGTCTTCTCTGCCGCTCTGGCTCCTGGTCTGAGAGGTTCTGCGCAGTCGGGGGAACAGCCTTCACGGACGGCCACGAACTCGGAATGGAGTGATTCCACCTCGCCTGCGAAGAGCACAGGGAGGCCTTTCCAGAAAGTTAGGCCACGCCACCAGCAGAACCAGGATGCAGTCGTGGACGTCGCTGCAACAGAGTGCTAAACTGCAGGTCGGCCTGCACACAAAGCTGGAGTGGAGAAGAGAGGAGGGGGCGAACTTGGCTTGAGGGGAGAGGAGGGGTGCGACCTAGGGAGCAAGGAGGGAAGGGGAGATTCGAATTTGGGCTTTGGAATGAGTTAATTCAGCCTTGGGAAGGTGGAGATATGCTTAGGGAAGTGAAAGGGGTAGGTGGTGGTTGGAGGGTGGGGTTTTGAGTGGTGGAACTTCCTTGGGACTAGGTGAGGATTAAAGAGGGGTTGTGGGAAGTTGTGGGGAGTTAATGGAGGTAGGTGGGGGTTGGAAGTGGTTGAGAGGGGGAGGAGAGAGAGTGAATTTCGAAATTTAGAGAGAGGAGGAGAGAGAATGGAGAGATAATGAGAGAGAGAGAGATATTGAGAGAGTTTGAAAGGGTTTTCTTCAATATTCATCAAAAGTTGAATACAAGAGGAGAGATGGGGCCTATATATAGGCAACCATTCTTTACATGACCAAAATACCCTTGACAATAAGATAAAAGACCGAGCATATCCTAGACTCAATCCTATGGGCCCATAACTAAAGTAATAAGGCCCAATTAAACATAACAAGGGAAATGGACTAAAACCATATGACTCAATAAAGGAAAATACATAAGATAGGACTCAATAAAAAGAAAATACATAAAATGAAACTTGGGAAATGAAGATAACAAGTGTAGATCATGATCAATCCATATCAAGAGTGTGCAGGCGATCAAAGCTAGAGGGGTGTCGGGAGATGCCCTCATCAAATCCCCGGGGTGGGGAGAGCTCGACCCTGTCGAGTATGGGTCTGCCTGGCTGTCGTACTGCTCCATCATGTCGGGATCCAAGCATATCAAATCCTCCCGACTCACCCATGTATCCTCGATCGGGGGACGGCTCTTCCACCTAACCAGATAGCGCTGATACACCCTGTGCCTCGTAATGATACTCTGCTCATCCAGTATTGCCTCTACCTGCTCTCGTCGGTCTCTCAAGCTAGAAAGTGGAGTCCCTCCGGGAGTGTCTCTCATAAGGGGGGGTAAAGGCTCAAGCTCCTCACTGGGTTCCACCGCGCGCCTTTGTGGGGTACCAGGTCCGCCACACTGAAGGTAGGGTGCACCCCATAGCTTTCTGGTAGGTCAAGCTCATAAGCATTGCTGCCAAGTCATTGTAGAACTCGAAAGGGTCCCGAACCCCGTGCCCTCAACTTGGAGGCAGGTCCCGGAAGGAGTTGCTCCGTCCTCACCATCACCGAGTCTCCCACTTGGAACTCGTAGTGGCGCCGATGAGCATCTGCCCACCTTTTGTAAGTCTCATTGATCCTTCCTATATGCTTGCGAGAATGCGTATGCCAAGGTGGACCTGGGCAGCCAAATGTAGACCGATCACACTTTGATGCTATGAAGACTGTGGTAGTCTTAGGAGGGCCGGGACATCCATAGATGAACCTTTTATGCATGGGTGTGATAAATGTCGGGGGACCCGGACATCCATGTATGCTCCTATCATGCTTAAGACTCATGATGAATGAAGGTGGGCCAATACATCCGAATATGGTCCACTTATGCTGCCTACTTGATATGTGGGTGATGTGGATGAATGTACCCGACTTATGAATCATGTCAAATGGTGTGGTAGGCCTGGACACATGCATGTTTATCCCAAAGGTGACTTCCATGTGCATAGATGTGGGATGACTTTTGAACGTCCACGTGAATGGGTCGAAGGGATCTACGAACGTGGTTATGGGGTGGGGCACTTCATCAATCCCAAGGTGTTTGTTGCCTAAGGTCAAGGCTCTCATGTTGTAACCCGATTCTAGGAAGGGAGGAGTTTGGGTCGACATGGGCGATGTGGGTAAGGTGAGGTGGGTGGTGAATAGGGAAAGTGGGTCACATGGAGATTTAGGCTCCCATAGAAAAGGGTCAAAGGGATTATGGTAAGGGTCACCTAGGTAGGGGTACTCCATGTTCTCAAGGTCCTCAAATGGCGAATCATCTCTCTCTAAGATAATTGGGCCAAGGTTGCTAATGGGTTGGCCAATCAAAGTACTTGGGATCTCAATGGTTGGGGAGTAGACTAGGATGGGTTCCTCCTCCATGGGAAGAAGGAGTATGATCTCACTTGTAAATTGGCCATTGGTGTAGATGGAAGTGATGGAGCCAATGGTGGGGTAAGCTAGGCTAATGGTGCTAGACTCTGATGGCCTCATGGCTAGCATATCGGTCAAGTGGACTTGCCAATGTAGGTAGGCCACTAAGTCTCCCAAATCTTCTACACAATAGGAGGTTTGATAAGTGACATGAGGCTGAGTGGGAATGAGTTGGGATTGATGTCCCATGAGTAGGTGGCTTGGTTGTAAACTAGGAATGGTGAGGCCTCGCTTGAGCCATAGGAATATGGACTTATCTATGGTGATGGTGTCATGGGGAAGGGTGTATAGCTCTTGAGGAACTAGGTTAGGAGGGGTGGGTGAGTTGTATGGCCCTTGGATTTCCTTGATTTTGGGAGGTGGATCCGAATTGGTATCCCTCTCCACTTGGGTAGGTGTGTGGGTTGCAACTCCTAAGGACAATGGGGTAGGAAGGTCTATGGTGGGTGGGTTGGTGTTAGTCGAGGCATGGCGCACTCGAGGAGGTGAGCAAGGTCGGACATGGGTTGGACTTGGGAGTGGAAGTAGTGGAGGCCTAATTTGGGGTAAGATTGGTGTAGGAAGCGGGAGGTGGGTTGGGTGAGGGGTTTTGGGTTTTGGGGTGGTGGCCATTATGGGCCTTGGTGGAGGGGTGGACATGGTGTCCACATGGTTTTTAATGGTGAGGGTTGGATGAGTGGTGGTCACCATGGAGGGAATTGGGTTGGTTAGGGGTCTCTTGCCCTTGGGATCACTTGGGGTGGAAGTGGGGGCTAAAGGGGCTTGACTAGTGTAGGTTAGGGAAGGGGGTTTTGGTTGGGATGTGGGGGACCTCATGGGGTTAGGTGGGGAGGTGGAGGTCTTAGGTACTTGGGTTTTAGTGATAAGGGTTTGGACGGGTGGGGTGGGAGGAGTGGGAGTGCTCCTTGGGTTTTGGTGATCCGAGTGGGAAGGGGACACATACCTAGCCCTTAGTTGATCCTTCATGTCCTCCCATGTGGTGAGGGGAGCTTCCCGTCTAATTATCCTTAAGCCCTCAATTTTACACCAATGAGTTTGAGCCCTTTTGGTTAGTTGTATTTTGGCAACCCATGCCTTTTCATCCTCGGAAATATGATACCAATTGAAGTATTGGTCCATTGTAGCTTCCCAATCTAAATATTTGCTAGGAGAGGTCCCATCAAAGGTGGGAAGTGGGAAAGGGGCCATCCTATCGTCTGTCCTTAGGGCGGGCCTATTTTTTCCAAGTTGGTTGAGTCGGCCCGATATGTTATCAAGCCGCTCATTGGCATAGGTCAAGGCTTTCATGAAGTAGTTGAAGTCATGAGTGTTAGTGGTAGGCATCCCTTGGGGTTTTGGATTCATTGTGGGATTGGAAGATGTAGTATTGGGTTGAAAGCGAGTACCACTACGAGTGGTCATGCAAGGTTGGGTGGGCTATGCAAGGGTGTGCGGATGCACCTATGAAAGACTTAGTGTGACCCAAGACTAGACTTGTAAGGACAAGCCTATGACCGCTCTGATACCACTTGATGTGGCACAGCCCAAAGACCACTAAATATGATAAGGTGACCCTAGGACTTAGACCCGCAAGCATACAAGCGCTCAATGATTCTCACAACGATGATTTCTGCTCACTCGGTTCACACGTTCACCCGGTGGGTCCGGGAGATGATGGTGAGGGTCCGAGGTGGGACCCAATTGTCCTAATGGACTTACAATGCTAAGGCTGACCTCCAATGGGCCTGGGAGTCCCAACTTTGTGGGTGGCTGGCCCGCAAGGCGGGGTGTGGGGTGGCACTCACTCACGGGCCGCGGTGGGCACGATATTGCTTAAAATGAATTCCGAGCACTCTCTTACCGTCCGACGGGCATTCAAGGCAATACTACATTTACAGAAATGAAGCTACAAGGGTGTGATCAGAAGCTCACCTGATCGGTGTGAAGACACCGATCCCGTTCGGAGACGAGGGCGCGCCGGGAGGCGAGGGTATACACCCGATCGCCGCGGCGATGGAGCTTGACCTGAAAATGTGAAGAGGTACAGCACTACGCCCCTTGCAAGGGGGGGATCTTGGGGTGGGGGTTAATGTATTACAACCAAAAATTACCTCCACGCAGGGAGGGGCCTTCAGCCGGCCAAGCGGGGAGGGGAACGAGCGAGATAGAGTCGACTTTCCGAGCTTTGCCGATTCTGCCTAGCTTCTGTAATTCTGGATAGAGGGCCGATGTCGATGCTGCCAATAATTTCACCGAGCTTGGAATCTGATGAAACTTGAGCCAAAAGCTTGCTAACCGGAGAGGGGTGCGGCTTGAATTTTTGGACGACGTTCTGATCTGGGGGCTGACTGCTCCAGTGACTGGAAGATGGATGCAGCTCTGGTCTCTGGTCGAGCTCAGTCTGAAACAGCAGGTTGCAGAAGCTGCTACGATCGCTCCTGAACTCCAAATTTGGCACCGCTAGACTCGTTGGAATCGTGGACGAGTCTACTTTGCAGAAAAACAAACGGGGAAGTCTTCTGATGTTGGAGATGAGCTGGGTGTCCAGAGAAGTGGACGGTGGTCGGTGCAGACTGTGAGGAGGCAGACCGGCGTGGGTGTGGTAGAAAATTGGTATCTCTGGTTTTTGGATGCCGAACGGGGTTCTGCCTTCTTTTCCTGGACGCTGACAGGGGGAGGAAGAACTTTTTAGAAGACCTCGAAGACTGGTTCCTTCAAGGTTCATCGTGGGAGAGTCTTCTCTGCCGCTCTGGCTCCTGGTCTGAGAGGTTCTGCGCAGTCGGGGAAGAACAGCCTTCACGGACGGCCACGAACTCGGAATGGAGTGATTCCACCTCGCCTGCGAAGAGCACAGGGAGGCCTTTCCATAAAATTAGGCCACGCCACCAGCAGAATCAGGATGCAGTCGTGGTTGTCGCTGCAACAGAGTGCTAATCTGCAGGTCGGCCTGCACACAAAGCTGGAGTGGAGAAGAGAGGAGGGGGCGAACTTGGCTTGAGGGGAGAGGAGGGGTGCGACCTAGGGAGCAAGGAGGGAAGGGGAGATTCGAATTTGGGCTTTGGAATGAGTTAATTCAGCCTTGGGAAGGTGGAGATATGCTTAGGGAAGTGAAAGGGGTAGGTGGTGGTTGGAGGGTGGGGTTTTGAGTGGTGGAACTTCCTTGGGACTAGGTGAGGATTAAAGAGGGGTTGTGGGAAGTTGTGGGGAGTTAATGGAGGTAGGTGGGGGTTGGAAGTGGTTGAGAGGGGGAGGAGAGAGAGTGAATTTTGAAATTTAGAGAGAGGAGGAGAGAGAATGGAGAGATAATGAGAGAGAGAGAGATATTGAGAGAGTTTGAAAGGGTTTTCTTCAATATTCATCAAAAGTTGAATACAAGAGGAGAGATGGGGCCTATATATAGGCAACCATTCTTTACATGACCAAAATACCCTTGACAATAAGATAAAAGACCGAGCATATCCTAGACTCAATCCTATGGGCCCATAACTAAAGTAATAAGGCCCAATTAAACATAACAAGGGAAATGGACTAAAACCATATGACTCAATAAAGGAAAATACATAAGATAGGATTCAATAAAAAGAAAATACATAAAATGAAACTTGGGAAATGAAGATAACAAGTGTAGATCATGATCAATCCATATCAAGAGTGTGCAGGCGATCAAAGCTAGAGGGGTGTCGGGAGATGCCCTCATCACTGCATGTATATATTCTAGAAAATCATTTCTTGGAAATTTTCTAAGACCTCACCTCCGTGCTAGATAAAATACAGTGATTTTGATCATTTGTAAATAGTGACATAAACAAAGGAGGAGGATTTGATTCCAAATGTGCATGCATTTAGGGAGAGTCATAACTATGTTTTGGCAAATTCATTTTCAACATCCAAAGCAATTACCCACACACCTTGCATAAAATGATGTATATGACTTTAATCGATAAGGATTTCAGAAATTCTTTTCAACACTTTAAGGGAAACAAATTTTTACATGGAAATTAAGAGTAATCGTGAGGAAAAATCTGCCTACCCTATAAAAATTTAATAAGTGGAATGTCAAACTAAGTAGCCGGGAATCCCCACTGAAATAAATGAGGAAACTCGTGTCGTAAGGTGAAACAAAAATCCACATTGCGTGATGAATTCTAGTAGTCGGGAAACCCCATTGAGACACATGAGGTGACTCGCATCGAACAGTGAAATCCAATAAAAGAAACAAAAAGGGGTTGTGCGAAGCTACCAAAAGTCGAGGATCAAAATGGAATTGTAGAAAGGAAATAACCCTCCAGTGTTATTTAGAAATTCTGCTAATATCCATATATTTTTGAAGTTCATTGCTCATTGCCACTCAATTCACTCTTGGGTATTATTGTGATGAATGTGTATTTTGAATTTGTTCTTATCATGGTTTATGTAATGCCTCTAGCATGTGCATGCACTACCTTTTTTGATTGTGCTTCATGTGACACAATTTGATTTTGAATCTACTGTTCACTTGTTATCTTTTTACCCCATTGAGGGGGAGTTATAGATATTTGCATGCTTGCTTGCATGAATAATTTCATACATGTTCATAGTAGAATTAATAACCCCGTTGTCAGTCATTTTTTTGTTGATGACAAAAAGGGGGAGAATAAAGTGTGCTTATTTTCATATCTTCAGATTTTAGTTTCAGTTTTCATACATGTTCAAATGCATAGATTTTCAGAATTCATGTTTCAAAATTCTAAGTTCTCATAAATATTTATATGCATAGCTTTAGCATGTTCTTTCAAATCCTTTCAAGTCTCAAAGTGCATATTCACTGTCCTTCACTCAAACTTTTGAATTATGCACAAACACATGTTTTGGGTTTTTATCAAATTTCGGGCACACAACGCATGTTTTGTCATCATCAAAAAGGGGGAGATTGTTGGACCCCAAGGTGAGTTTGATGATTTTATTTTAATGTTGACAAAACTTGTGTGCATGCTTGTGTACATGTAGTATGCAAAACATCCATTGAAGAATGTTTGATCATCAAGGATCTTATGCAAAATATGATAACCTTGCTTTGCAGGACTGAAATCTATGGTGAATATCCTTATGAAGTCAAAGGATTGAATGAACAAGTACTTTGTCATCCACAACACAAAACAAGTTGAAAATCCCATATAATGTTCATCAAAAGGGAATGGTAAGACTTAAGATTGCAAAATCCTTCACTAGGTTTGTAAAGGTAATTAATGCTCACTCTTGTGGATTAATGGAAAGCCATGGGTGTTTGGTGATTAGGTATAACATTTGTGCTTGCAAAGGTTCTTCCATGCATATTCTTCATGAAATTTTGAGCTTGCTTTGTGTTAAACCAATTCATGTGAAGATTGGTAGAAATTGCCAAATTTTGTTCTCACACCTTGTTCATATTCATGGTCATGGGATACTAATGTTTCGTGTGTCATCCTAGCTTTCAAAGGGTTACCTTTCATATTCTTTAAGGGGTTTGAAAGGATGAAAACATGTTCAAGGTTTTGATATAAACATTGGTTGCATATTAGTATCTCATTGAGCATTCATGTTAATTAAACATTGGATTGATTGATATTAAATTTTGGTTGGCAAAAATGAAGGGTTGAATGCTTTTCTATATGTTCATATACTCCTTGTCAATTGGGCTTTCAAGTTTACATTTTATGTAATTTGCATAAGGGAGTGTTGCCTTGAGTTTAATTCAAGATTCTGGGTTTTACTGAATTGCGGTCGACCGACCTAGTAGCCTAGGTCGACCGAATTTCCCAGAGTGCATGGGCTAAAATCCTGTAAAACTTAGGTCGACTGACCTAGTGCTTTAGGTCGACCGAATTTGCCAGAATGCACCAGTTTTGGCCCTGTAAAAGTTAGGTCGACCGGCCCTTTCGTTTGGTCGACCGAATACGGCGGGCGGACCCATTTTGTTGTGTTCGAAACCCATTAAGATGAGATCCATTTGGGGTCAAACTTGACGCTAATACCATTAGAGCATTCATGCATATGTTAGACTCATTTTGAAGGGGTTTCAGCATGGGTTATATGGTCTTTTACTTATTCTATCATGGGTGTATAAATAAGCTGCAAATTTGGGAGAAATTCTCTAAGTCTCATTGTTCTATCTTTCTTGTAGGAGAAGAAAGGGGAGAAGAAGAGGAGCTGAGGAAGATTTGTGGATTTCATCTACTTCCATGTATTTCTGAAGATCGTGATTGAAGAGAAGATGGAGCGGAATGAAAAGAGGAACACGTAGACGTTCTCATCGACGGCATTCAGCTACCCTCCGAATCGAGGATTAGATAAGATCATCTACAGCCCTTTCAACTCATGGGGATTTATTTATACACCTTGTTTACATCTATTTCAGTCATCTATTTCTGGTCTGAGCTTGTATTGATCATATCCTTATTTTTCGAACTTGGACTCTGTTAGGGTGTCGACCGTCTGCGAACGATTGTGGTGATATTGTGCCGCGGGTGTTGCGGTTTGTGTGTGCGTGCATGTTGATCCCTAGTGGATCGTGTAAGAGACTAGGTATCTATGTTTCTGGAGCGGAATCTCCGTACGTTTTATTTGAAGCGAGTGGATCCTCACCAGTTTGGTGAGGGGTGGACGTACGGAGCCCGTCGTGGTCCCGAACCACCTAAAAAATCTATCTCGCATCTGTGTGTTTGTGGTTTGCATGATTATTATTCTCGTCTTGATTGTGTGAGAACTAAGAGGTTGAGAGAACTAGTTTGATAATTTCATCCGTTCATTTCTTCTGTTGGTAGTTAATTTTATTCCGCTGTGAAAAATTTAAAAACTATCATTTCAATTTAAGGGGACAATTCAACCCCCCTTCTTGTCCAATCATGCATCTAGTGGACAACAATCTGGCCTAGCAAGGGTCGGTCGACAGGCCAAGAATGTGTCTATCGACCAGCTGGGAACACAGTTTGGGACCTGACCATGTTAAGGCGATCGGGGTCTCCCCAAGGACCGCGATCGGCCAAGTCGCGGTTGGTCGCGCGATCGCCTCCATGACTGTCTCACCAGGGGCTTCCCAGATGAATGCGGTGTCTATTCACACCGTGTCCATCATCCAGAGGCTTGAGAAGGTGGAGGAACAGGCCCCTCCCTGGGTTGGAGGGTGGCGACCCTACGAGGGGAGGGATCATCAAATACCCTTGAGAGAGAGTTTCCTAGCATGGGAAGGAGATCTCATATGCAGACATGTCGGAGTTATAAAGGGGGTTGAAGTAAGAAACCATGATGGAGGAATCTCTTAGAGATGAACAGTGGGGACAGATTTTATTTATTTATATATTTTTTATGCATTTTGTTTATAAATTGGTTATTTATCTGTTTGTATTCATTGATTATTAGGCGTGCTAGTCACCAGGGTGACGGTTTATTATGCGCTCGACCTGACTTGGTGAGTCGATTGTAAAATTCAGGTCGGGACCGGAAGTCCGCCATACCGTAAAGGCTATGGCGTTGATTACGCCCTTCCTAAGAAGAACAACCCTTGATTAAACGCCAAAGACAGGAGGTCTCGGAAGGCGATCAAAAATACTAATGTGCATAATAAAGATTTCATGCTATAGGAAAAAGAACGAACAAGTGACAGACTTGTTGAGTTTAATGAATTAAATCGGGCAGCATATCCCCACTATCTTGGACTATACCGAGTGGGAATAGGAGACCATCCATGCAGCGGCAGGATGTAATCCGTAAAAGATTGGGTATATATATGACGTGGGATCCGAAGGGATTAAGACATCGTAGTACGCCGTGTGCCAGCACTATGCTTTATTGATATTCCCCATGCGGGACCGTCGGAGAACATGCAGTGGCAGGACTCCGTGGACCATCGGGGCTTTAGGAGAAGACATCATAGGGTTTGGTGCAATGCGGGAGAATTCCGGCAGCACCTCCCCTCAATCTTGGATTATGCCAAGAAGAGATAGGACATTCATCCACGGGGTGCCGGGATGGAAGCCGAAGAAAGGAGTTGGGTATGTAACCCGAGCTCCATTATGATCGGGTCGTGGCATCTCATTGGTATTCCCCTTCTCAAAAGAGCCATCGGAGCACATGCAGTGGCAGAGCTCTATGGACCGAGGGGTCAAGGAATGTAGGGATGAAGTCCCGTTAATTTAGCTCCGAGAACTAGTGGGTATGAGACTCATACTCCTCTGGCGATCCAGTGGGGCCTGGGCTATAGGATGAGTCTGATTGAATGGGTTTTACAGGCCCTGGAGGGTTCTCGGCGCAGCAAGGAGGGTGTGAGGCTAGTTCTCGGCACGGCGAGGAAGTCAGCATAGGATCTCGGCGCGGTGGAGAGTTCTCGGTGCGCCCAGGTCTGGAGATCTCGGCGCGAGTGGGGGTAAGGTCTCGGCGCGCGAAGGCTGGCGCCGAGTGATTTTGGGGCGCCGAGAAGATTTGGCGCTGGGGACTCCTGCTCGCCAGGATTTGGGGTTTAACATGGAACTTCAAAGGGGTTAGTTGCCAGCTTCTCATTAGGATTTAGTCTGGGGTTCAAAGGGGTTTACTGGTACGCTTTCAGAAGAATACAATTTGGGGTTTCCGAGGGGTTCATTGGTAGATTTTTAGAAGGATTTGGTCAGGGGTTTTCAGAGGGGATTTGAGGGATATCAAGAAGTCTAGCTGCAGGCTGGATATCTAGGGGAATCGGACTATACCAGTAATGTTCATCGGAGTAGGATGATAACAGGTATCATATGTATCCTATTCCTCACAGATGCATGAACGAAAACATGAGATAGACTGTCTCAGATTCCATTCATGACTGAGGGATGGATAAAAGCAACAGACGATGCGATCGATAGAAGCAAACGATGGGGTGAAGGATTTGGGAGTGGTTCTAGAGCTCAGTGACCCATGGAATCGGGTGAGAGCTCCATGGCCTTTTCCAGCAGAAAGAAAAAGAAGACGCACGAATGGGATTCACATAAGAGGCATTGACAGAATAAGAAATGTAAACGTTCAATACTGGAATCGAGAGAAAATATATCATTCATTCAGATACATCTCTGATTACACCATCTGGCCATGCCAGCTTATGAGAAATGGGGAAATAATAGCGTGCTTCTAGCGAAACAAAACATAGACGTAGAGGGTATACATCGGAGGAAAACAGCGGGGAAATGAAGTATGGGGGAGGGCGGAGCATTGACTCCTCTCCCTCCCCTTACAACACACCTTCTCTTTCCTTCAACTTCAGCAGTAGCCTCTCTTCTTTCTTTTTATGTTCTCTCTTCCCCGTCCTCTTCTTCTTCTCTTGCTCTCCTTATCTGGCTATCTGTATATATCTCTCTCCGCTTCTCTCTGATATCTCTATATCTATCTCTATTTCTACGATCTCCCCTCTTTTTTTTCGTAAGTGGAGGAAATGGGGCTTTTATAGGCATAGCACCCCCCCTCCTCGGATTGGCGTGGTCTCGGCGCGTCTTTCACATCTTCCCGACGCGTATTAGTTCGGATGGGGAGCTTCCCGTCGCCGTGAACTTAGGCCCATTTAGGGCTCTTTGTCAGTTTGGGCTTCATGTCGTTAATGGCATAGATTGTCATAGTTACTACATCTGCCTTGGCATTCATTTGATCCTTTGTATCCATAATGGGGAATGAGCAGCGTAGCTCTCATTCTATAGTCATCAGAATATCCCGAAGCTATTCTTCATCAGTCACGTGACTATATGTGGGTTGACATGGTTCTAATAAACACCCCCGTCTGAATGACGGCAGTGCCGGACATCAGCTTGGCCGTAGAAGGCTTCAGCCGGGTGAGGTATTGATAGTGACGGCTCTTCTTCAATTCTGACTTTGCAGGAATCCCTGGGATCTTCATCTCTGATTTGATCTTCTCTTCGGTCCTATCTTTGTTCTTGATTATATTTCAAGCGTCAACAAATGCCCCCCACCTGTGGACGGCGTAAGTGCAGAATAAGTGGCACGGTGTCCGCAGGTGCCCCATTTATCATATGAGAGTACCTTTCTCAGCCTTTTAGTACTGGTTTTCTTTGATCTTCAACCTGATAGCTTTACTGTAATGGCTTCAGTACATTCTTTTTCTTTGTTCTTCCATATTTTCTAACAATTTTTTGCTTCATTAATAGCTTCAGATGGTTCTCGGCGCGCCACAGCTTCCCGGTGCGGAATTAATAGGTTCTCGGCGCGGAGGGGTTGGAAGGGTTCTCGGCGCGGAGGCTTCTCGGTGCTTGCTTCTCGGCATGCCTTTTGGCAAAGGGGGGAGTCCTTGGCGCGTCTTCTCGGCGCGCCTTTGGCACAGAGGGGGAAGTTCTCGGCGCGCATTCCATCACGTCGAGAACCCCTCCTCTGGGGGTGCTATTTAAGGCACCGAGTGCCCTTTTTTCCTCATTTTTTACTGCCTCTTCTCTTTCTTCATCTTCTCGGCGGCGGTGGCGAGCTCTTCCCCTCGAGCCATCCCGTTTTCTTTCCTTTCAGCCGATTTCATCCGGGTAGAACATTTATTTGGGGATTAAATCCCTTTTGCTTACGGGATCACTCCCTCTTGGTGGGTGACTCCCTATTTTCTTTGGGCAGACTCTGAATAAGGGGAGGTGCTGCCGAAATGATCGCAAAACTTTTACACTTAATCTTCATAAGACTGCTCATTATTTTGGGGCTCACATTCATGTCATTCTTCAACTGTAGGTGTTGAAATGGCTTCCAGCTCTACTGCTGCATCTTCTGGGGTTGTTGGAGCAAGCTCGTCAGCCCAGCCAGATATATCACGGGCTTTAGTGAACTGGTTGAATGTGCACAGCCTGGACTTTGGATATGGCAAAATTGCTGCCGTTGATGAATCCTCTGATTCTGAAACTGATACGGTATCAATGTCCAGGGTCTATTCCACTGTAACGGAGACGTGCTTCAGACGGGGCAACGACTATCGGCCGGATCTCCCAAAGGACCGCCACTTGATGCCATTCATCCGGACTTTTACAGTGGGCGGCATGCGAGACCCTCAGATAGCCCGTGCGGTCGAAGCCGCTATTCTTGCCGAGAGGGACAGCCTGAAAGAATCAGTATACCGCGGCAAGGCTATCTATCTTCCCGGGGAGAAGCGTGATTGGGATGCAATCCTCGGTATATCAGAGCTAGAGCCAGAGAAAAAGATGCTGACCCGTGCCCCGGAATTTACACATGCTCGATGGGATACCGCCGGTGGCAGAGTTCACAAAGAAAAATCCGGCTACGGTCTCTTCCTGGCACCAATAAAGTGGGGGTTGTTGTGCCCCTTAGGCACAAGCATATGATATTTTGTTTTGATGATAGCAACACAGTAAGAGTATCACAATGAGCCAGTCATTGTGCTTAGTATTCATTGCCCTGCTGCATTGCATGCGTTCAGAGTCAGTACATTGCTAAAGTCTGTACAGAGTCTTTGTAGTGTCTGGCTAGCAAGTCCATACGTTGCTCATGCATAAAGCCTATACATTGCATTACTGCTTTGCTGCAACGTTTGCACACCATGCATTAGCAAGTCTGCACAGTGTCACAAGTCTACACATTGCAGCCTTGTCTGAACATCGTCTAGGTGGTAAGTCTGTACATTCTACAGGTGCATCATCTCAGCAAGTCTACACATTGGACTTGAGCATATAGAAAATCTGTACATTGCATGTGTCGCAGACATAGCAAGTCTGCACATCACATACAAAGTCTGTACACTCGCCACCATGCATTAAGTCTCAAAGTCTGTACAGCCTTTTGCATTGCACTTAAAGTCTAGACATTGGCAAGTCTGTACATCGGATTGTTCATGCATTCATCTCAAGTCTGTACATCGGATTGTTCATGCATTCATCTCAAGTCTGTACATCCACCAGCTGAACTGAGCAAAGTCTATACATCCGATAGTTCAGCTCGAGGCTAAGTCTGTACAGCCAGTGCATATGTTAAGTCTACACATTGCATCTTTACCTACGTTCTGAACTGAGCAAGTCTATACACTCCTTATCTTCACCTACGTTCAGTTCAGCGTCTGTACATCGGTGAAGTCTGCACATCCACCGTCTCACTTAGCGTCTTATGCAAAGTATGTACATCGGTGAAGTCTGTACATCGGGCGCCTCATTCGTAAAGTCTGTACATTGAGCGTCTCATGTTGCGTCTCATTCGTCAAGTCTATACAACGGCTTGTGCACTTCATTTTATAAAGTCTATACATCCATTTGTAATGTTCATACTTTGCTTGATGCATTCTGCATTACACACTTAAAAGCCTGTACATCATGGTCGCATGCATCTAAGTCCATACACTGCTTGGTGACCTGCATATGGACTCATTATCATTGTGCATAGTTTGCTTGATGCATTCTGCATTACACAATGCAAAGACCATACATTGCAAAGCCTACACACTGCATCGGTGAGCTGCATACACTGCATCAAGTCTATACAACGTCTGCACATAACATACTATAAAGTATGTACAGCCATGCACTATTTTGCTTGCATAAGTGAAGTCTGTACATGCTTTAAGGTTTGCATTCACAAAGTCTGTACAAGCCATAGTCTTGCATATCTGAAGTCTGTACAGCCTATGTTCTTCATGCATACTTGGTCAAGTCTATACATTGTCAATGTACATACTTCACCATATGCATACTGCATCTTGTGCTATGAAGTCTGTACAAACTTCAGGTGGCAAGTATGTACATTGTTCAGAACGTAAAGTCCATATAGCCATTGTGCATTCATTCTTGATGTACACACTTTGCTTACTCGAACTGATAATTCTCTCTGTCTGACAGGTTCTGTTCGTGCAGAGCTTAATGAAGGGCACGTGATCTGAGGCTGGAAGGGCTGACAGGAAGATGACACGTGGCCAAAACATCTGGGCGGGAACTGTGGAAGACATGCGCCCAGTGCTGCTCCTGCTCGAACTGCTATATAAGGAAGACTCCTTTGTCTGAAGGAGATAGATCAAATACAGAAGACTTGAAAGAAAAGTAGAAGAGCAGAGAGCCCTTTCGATCCAGCAGAAGAGAAAAGAAAGAGAGAAAAGAAAGAGAGTTGAGAGAGAGAAGAGTTGAGAGAGATGTTCCTCAGATCTTTGGTTCAAAACCAGATCTAAGTTTTGCTCACTTATTTGAGCTACATTTCCTGCGGGGATTCTTTTTCCTTTTTGTGTGTTTCTATTTTGTTTTTCGAACTCCTTTCATCAAGCGGTTAGTCAGCGTTTGCAGAGGTGCTGTCTCTGGACGGGTCAAGCTGTAATCCCCAGTGGTTGCAGTGGAGGATTCCACTGGACAGCAAGCTGTGAGGCTCAGCGGGTTGTAGGCAAGCTGTGAGGCCCAGCGGTTCAAGCTGTGAGTCAGCAGTAATCCACACTCGGGTTGAGTGTGGGGTGGATGTAGGTCTGGAGGACCGAACCACCTAAAAACCTCTATCTACTATGTGATTGCTTTGTGGTTTGCATCGCCTCTTTATTCTAGTACTCTGCGCAGTAGATGTTTGTTTAAGTTCTTCAGCAGTTCTGGTTGGTCTTTGATTTGTGCATTCTATCTGTTTAGCAGAATTTCTCATTTCGCATTCGATTCTGCTGCAGTAGTTTTTATCGGGTGTTTGATCTATTCACCCCCCCTCTAGATCACCCTAAGCATCCTAACAGTTGGTATCAGAGCCTAACTCTTTGTGCAGGACTAACATCCTAAAGAGGAACGGCCATGGATGCTAGACGGTTAACAGCAGGGGGACAGTCCACTACGAAGCCACCATTCTTCGACGGATCCAACTACCCATATTGGAAGAACCGAATGCAGGTCTTCCTCAGAGCCAAAGATTACGAGGTCTAGAAAATTGTGAGCAAAGGTCCTTATGAGCTACATGAGAACGAGGAATTGTGGACTAGAGAAGAAATCAAGAAATCTATTCTGAATTGGAGCGCCATCAACGCCATTCAGTGTGCACTCCATCCCACTGAATTTGATATAGTGTCATCCTGTAAAACGGCGAAGGAGATGTGGGATACCCTTGAAGTTATTTATGAGGGAACATCTCAAGTGAGAGAGACGAGGGCTAATATGCTAGTGTCAAAGTATGAATCATTTCGGATGAAGCCTGGTGAGACAGTGACCGAAATGTTTGCTCGTCTGACCATCATAACAAATGGTCTAAGAAATCTGAAAAAAAGCTATACTGATCATGAAGTTGTGAGGAAGATCTTTCGATCATTGACTCCGATATGGCATACCAAAGCAACTGTGGTTGAGGAGTCAAAAGATCTACAAAAGATGAAACCCAATGAGCTGATAGGCTCTTTGATGGCGTACGAGATGAATCTTCTACAAGCTGAAGAGCTCGAATACAAGAAGCCTATTGCTCTGAAGGCCAAGCATAGCTGTTCAAAACAGTCCAGATGCAATGGATCATCCAGTGATCGGAGCCAATCGGGATCAGATTTTGAAAAGGATGAACTAGCTATGATTACAAAAGAGTTTAGAAGATTTCTTAGAACAGAAGGAAAAAATGTCTATAGAAAATACCACAGCAGGAAGCAAAACAGGTATAAATTTAACCCTGCTGAAAAATCTGACGATAATACTTGTTATCATTGCAGGAAGACTGGCCATATGAAGGCTGATTGTCCAGAGTTACAGAAAATGAAAGGAAGACCATGGAAGAAAGCGCCAAAGGGAAAGGCCATGGTCAGTACATGGAGTGATGAGGAAGAAGGCACACTGAGCACTTCCTCAGATAGTGAGAAATCAGAAAAGGACATATGCTTGATGGCCAGGAATGGAAGAGAAGAAGAAGAAGAGTCTGATCAGGTATCATCCCCTTTCGAACATTATACTATTTCTGATTGGGAAGATGCTTATGGAGAACTGTTAGAAAAAGTGAATGATATTAAGAAGGAAAACAGACTCTTGAAGAAGAAAATGAATTCTCTGGTTAATGATAAAACACTTTCTGATAAAGTTGCATGTTTACAATCAAAGAATGACAAATTGAAAAGTGCATGTTCTGATTTTGATGAATTAAAGCATGTTTTGATTGACTGTAGGAAAGAAAATGAATTGCTGAAAAATGTTGTTGATGAATTGAAATTGAAAATTCAGAATTATGAAAATGAAATAAAGATTTCAAATGAAAAATATGAAGCTATCTTGTCAGTGAATGATGAACTGAAGAAAAATGTTGAAATCCTAGAAAATGAAAATTCTGACAAAAAGAAAATCATTGAAAGCATCACCCAAGGAACAGAAAATCTTAATGCCTTGCTAGGGTCAAAAGTCAACTTCAGAAAGGAGGGTCTTGGCTTTAATCCCTCAACTAAAAAGTGCTTTGAACTAAAAACCATTTCATTCGTGGGAGAAAAGAATACAGGACCACTCATAAAAATGGTCAATGAAAAATCTTCTTTCAATAATGTAAAATCAAAAGTGTCCAGTGCTAAGGACAAGGGAAAGCAGAAAGTTGTAGAGCCTAGAACTGCATGCTTTTCTCCCAAGGGTAAGTCCAAGGCTAGGGGTCAGCCAGCTAGCACATCAAAGCCCCAGTCCAAGGCTGCTAAGTCTCCACCACCATCAACTGCTCAGAAAAAGACCCAATATAAGTCAGTGCAGAAACCTAGAGGGTCAAAGGTGGCAGGGAGACCAAGTGTAGCTAGGAACCAGTTTGCACATCCCTGTTTCCCTCAAGCCCAAGTCTATCATCACATTCATTCACAACCACTTAATAGGTTTGGGTGGAATCTTGTATACATGAGGTCTGGGTATCAGAATTTCCACATTCAGCCCTATAGATCTCAGCCAGCTAGGAGATGGGATAGTCACTTTAGGACATGGAGTCCTAGTCAACAGGTGTTCTATGGTCAGCCTAGGACCAATTTTGGACACAACTTCCAGTACACTTATTGGCCAAGGCACTGGCAGAAAAACAACAATGTTTTTAATAAAATGAATGCCAGGACCACACAAAAACCATCACAGCACCAGAAAAAGAAAGCTAAACCTGTAGGTGCTGAGAAAAATAAAAATAACTAAAAGATCTCTCAAGCTGTAGAATCCATAAAACCATCCACTTTCACACAAATGTGGATCCCTAAACAGCTTTTGTCATGTTTTCACTCTCAGATGTCTGTTTTTGTGTTGGGGCCCAAACTATCTTGGGTTCCAAAATCTGCTCCCTAAGTGTGTTTGCAGGTATGCCTGGTAGCCGGGAACAAAATGATGAAACATGAATAGCTACTCCAGGCATATGATAAGAGGCAGGGCCAAAAAATTCTAAAAGCTAAAAGAAATTGGAGGTCTTGTCAACAATTTGATGCAACACCAAAGGTAAAAATAAATCAGTCAGGTAAAACAGGTAAGTGATTTACCTTCAGAATTGAGAAAGTCATGTTGATTTGGTTGTTTAATTTCTGATGTTCTCTTCTTGTCTAGCTGATCAGTCTGCATTCCAAACTCAGCTACTGAATTTAATTCTGCATAAATTTGATGCTCTTCTTCTGCCATCTATTGCACTGAGTTTGAATGGTTCATTTAATGCATATAGTTGATGCATGTGTCTAATGTCTGCATATCATTGAATTTGAAAATTTTAAAAAGAAATGACTCATTGCATAGAATATTTTTGCATCATGGTGTCAGGGGGTGCTGAGAGTTATGTTCAGTTCGTTTAATCTTTTTCACTCCTCATTGTTCCCACTCACTCCATTCATAATCTTTGACATCATATGCTCTTGGACTTTCATGCCTATTGCGATCACTGTTTAACAATTGCCATCATTTCTCTAACCTTCACTGAACAACAGTATTGCTTCTGGTTTAGTGCATTGAGCTGTGGTCATTGCAATTGTTCATTTATAGGAATCACATTTGCAAATTGAGAGGAACTAAAGGTTTAACTTTTATAAATTGAAGAGTTAAGTGTCTGCACTTCAGAACTTGAGATAAAAGAAAACTTTTATAGCTCTTAATCTTTGTCTCATGGTTAGAATAGAAAAAGTTTTTTTTTAATGCCTGAAAGTGTTAAATTGGAAATGTCTAGAAAAGGTAAATAGAGTGTGTACTGATTTTTGAACAATCACTCTAAAAGAAATCAGGGCAGCAGTAAATAAGATCATCAATGTAAAAAGCTGAACACAATGATAGAGCAATGGCTGAATTGCACTGAGAAACTGTGATCTCCTCCAAAGAAGCAGGAGAATTCATAAGTCATAAAGTGCTTCAGACTATCTCTGTTCATAGGGTCAAATCTATAGGGGGAGTCTTCACCAAGTAACTGGGGGTACTGGCCTCTGATCAAGGTGTACCCTTAATGTCAAAGGTGAAAATTGTTCCTTGTAGGTCTTGATCTAAAATAGATCTAGTAATTTATGCCTAGTAACTGGGGGTACCTGTCTCTGATCAAGGTGTACACCTAATGTCAACAGTATAAATGCCACTGATCTATTCACTTAGCTCAGCTTCTGCAAAATTAAAAAGTGAAAAACAAACTACTGTAACCCTTTGAAATCAAAAGTCATTGAGTGTAAATTGTTTTTCTCAATACATATTCAAGTTACCTTTCTTAAACTTCCATGATTAATCACAAAGGGTATTATTTCTGACTTATCTATTAAAATCATGTGCCTTAGATTCATTGCTATAAATGGAGTTTATAACTCATTTTCAGTGGTCAGTTACTTTACTCTATATTTATCACTGTTAAACCTGAACTCTTTCAAGACAGTAAATTGTTGATCCTTATACTTTAACAGTTGTCTATAATCATGCTCATTTTCTGAACCAATGCTTCGGCTGTTGTGTAGTGACCCCTTACCTTATTCATGTTCCTTCCCTACCTTTTGATCATATGTTTCATCTGTCCATATTCCTTCTCAAAGAGGGAGATATAATTCAGGGGGAGTTTTTTCATTCAGGGGGAGTTTGAGCTGTTCTAAAGAAAACTTTGCATGTATACTGCACTTTGCACTCATGTTTTTCTTTCTTTTTGATCATGTCAAAGGGGGAGAAGTTTAATTTGGTGACTCACTGTCACTTTGTTGCCATCATCAAAAAGGGGGAGATGTTGTGCCCCTTAGGCACAAGCATATGATATTTTGTTTTGATGATAGCAACACAGTGAGAGTATCACAGTGAGCCAGTCATTGTGCTTAGTATTCATTGCCCTGCTGCATTGCATGCATTCAGAGTCAGTACATTGCTAAAGTCTGTACAAAGTCTTTGTAGTCTCTGGCTAGCAAGTCCATACGTTGCTCATGCATAAAGCCTATACATTGCATTGCTGCTTTGCTGCAACATTTGCACACCATGCATTAGCAAGTCTGCACATTGTCACAAGTATACACATTGCAACCTTGTCTGAACATCGTCTAGGTGGTAAGTCTGTACATTCTACAGGTGCATCATCTCAGCAAGTCTATACATTGGACTTGAGCATATAGGAAGTCTGTACATTGCATGTGTCGCAGACATAGCAAGTCTGCACATCACAGACAAAGTCTGTACACTCTCCACCATGCATTAAGTCTCAAGTCTGTACAGCCTTTTGCATTGCACTTAAAGTCTAGACATTGGCAAGTCTGTACATCAGATTGTTCATGCATTCATCTCAAGTCTATACATCGGAATGTTCATGCATTCATCTCAAGTCTGTACATCCACCAGCTGAACTGAGCAAAGTCTATACATCCGATAGTTCAGCTTGAGGCTAAGTCTGTACAGCCAGTGCATATGTTAAGTCTATACACTGCATCTTTACCTACGTTCTGAACAGAGCAAGTCTATACACTCCTTATCTTCACCTACGTTCAGTTCAGCAAGTCTGTACATCGGTGAAGTCTGCACATCCACCGTCTCACTTAGCGTCTTATGCAAAGTATGTACATCGGTGAAGTCTATACATCGGGCGCCTCATTCGTAAAGTATGTACATTGAGCGTCTCATGTTGCGTCTCATTCGTCAAGTCTATACAACGGCTTGTGCGCTTCATAACGCCAAGTCTATACAACGGCTTGTGCGCTTCATTTTATAAAGTCTATACATCCATTTGTAATGTTCATACTTTGCTTGATGCATTCTGCATTACACACTTCAAAGCCTGTACATCATGGTCGCATGCATCTAAGTCCATACACTGCTTGGTGACCTACATATGGACTCATTATCATTGTGCATAGTTTGCTTGATGCATTCTGCATTACACAATGTAAAGTCCATACATTGCAAAGCCTACACACTGCATCGGTGAGCTGCATACACTGCATTAAGTATATACAACGTCTGCACATTACATACTATAAAGTCTGTACAGCCATGCACTGTTTCGCTTGCATAAGTGAAGTATGTACATGATTTAAGGTTTGCATTCACAAAGTTTGTACAAGCCATAGTCTTGCATATCTGAAGTCTGTACAGCCTATGTTCTTCATGCATACTTGGTCAAGTCTGTACATCGTCAATGTACATACTTCACCATATGCATACTGCAGCATGTGCTATGAAGTCTGTACACACTTCAGGTGGCAAGTATGCACATTGTTCAGAACGCAAAGTCCATACAGCCATTGTGCATTCATTCTTGATGTACACACTTTGCTTACTCGAACTGATAATTCTCTCTGTCTGACAGGTTCTGTTCGTGCAGAGCTTAATGAAGGGCACGTGATCTGAGGCTGGAAGGGCTGACAGGAAGATGACACGTGGCCAAAACATCTGGTTGGGAACTGTGGAAGACACGCACCCAGTGCTGCTCCTGCTCGAACTGCTATATAAGGAAGACTCCTTTGTCTGAAGGAGATAGATCGAATAAAGAAGACTTGAAAGAAAAGTAGAAGATTAGAGAGCCCTTTCGATCCAGCAGAAGAGAAAAGAAAGAGAGAAAAGAAAGAGAGTTGAGAGAGAGAAGAGTTGAGAGAGATGTTCCTCAGATCTTTGGTTCAAAACCAGATCTGAGTTTTGCTCACTTGTTTGAGCTACATTCCCTGCAGAGATTCTTTTTCCTTTTTGTTTGTTTATGTTTTATTTTTCGAACTCCTTTCATCAAGCTATTAGTCAGCGTTTGCAGAGGTACTGCCTCTGGACGGGTCAAGCTGTAATCCCCAGCGGTTGCAGTGGAGGATTCTGTGAGCGACGTCACGTGATTCGGGGAAGATCGGAGAAGACGCGGAGCGCGCGCGGGCTCCTCTTTCTTTTGGTGTTTGTTTGCTGCAACACAGAACTAAGAGAAGAGAGAGAAGGGGCCACCATGAGAGATTGCTCCGGCGGGGCGAGCGGGACAAGTGTGATATAGCAAAATATGGGGTTTAAATGGCCATAGCGGGAAGTGACTCGCCGCGGCCTCGGGGGGACGGGAATGGTGTAAAAATTAAATAACAAGAATTGAAACGGCCATTTGGGAAGTGACTCGCCGCGGCCTCGAGAATATGAGCAGATAATGAGATGACAGAATATAGAGAGAATACAAAGAGCGGGAATTTAAACGGCCATTGGGGAAGTGACTCGTCGCGGCCTCGAGAACACAAACAGATAAGAATATAACGTATAAGAACGTGAATTTAAACGGCCATTGGGGAAGTGACTCGCCGCGGTCTCGAGAACACGAATAGATAAGAATATAACATATAAGAACGGGAATTTAAACGGCTATTGGGGAAGTGACTCGCCGCGGCCTCGAGAATATGAGCAGAATATAACAAAGTATAAAGAGAATATAAGAACGGAAATTTAAACGGCCATTGGGGAAGTGACTCGCCGCGGCCTCGAAAATAAGATGTGATCGCCAGGGGCCGAAAGACCCCAAAATAAGAAGGTGATCGCGCCTACCTCAAGAGCGGGAGATGGCGGGTTGCTTCTTCCTCTCCCTCCGGCCGGCCGATGGAGAGGGCTTTCCTCGGCTACCCTTGCAAAACAACGACAAACAAATGACAAGTGGATTAGAAAGATGGAGGTGTAGTATTCAAATCCTTGCGATAAAAATAATGAAATGATGGCAAGACACACACCTGGTTGGTGTTATCTTTTAAACCCCTCTCGGACTCGAGTAGGAGGGAAATGAGATGATGGATGTAAGAAGTGTATAAGAAAAGGCACCCTTATAAAGGGGGATAGGGGATGCAAGATGATGAATGCAAAAGAACTACGAAGAAAAGGAAAGAATTGGCTTATTGGATGTGCCGATGGTGAAATCCGGCGGAGCTCCGGCAGCGTGGGGACGACGTGGAAGCGTGGTGGATGAAGACGACCTTCCTCTCGCGAGCGTGAGCACCCGAGAAGCCGGCAGAACCTCGACCTACAAAAGAACCCACGGGTTAGAAAATGACTCTGTAGCCTCTGGGCTCCGGCAGCCTATCGGATCACTTCTAAGCTCTCCCAGAACTGAGGGGGTGGGCCTCTATTTATATAGCTCCGGAGGGTGGAGGCGTCCAGGACCCTGGACACCTCCATCAAGGCCGAAATAATATTTTATTATATTTTTATTTATTTTTGTGGAATACTTTTGTGGAGGCGTCCAGGGGCCCGGACGCCTCAAATAGGTCCACCGAAAATCGACGACGGCCGTACGCGGTTTGGCACAACGCGTGGTTTTGTGAGCGGCGCCTCGTGATTCAGAAATGGGCGCGTCCAACTGACTGGACGTCTTCAAAACTTGGATTTTTTCACACACGACAAACCGTCGTTCGGTGGCCGGCGTCTGTGAGGGAGTTGATGGAGGCGTCCAGGGGCCTGGACGCCTCCAAAATATATATTATTTTTTTATTTTTCTTTTATCTTTTATGCCAGGGCTAGCATTTTGATTTTTTTATATTTGTTTTTATGGAGGCGTCCAGGGTCCTGGACGCCTCCATTAATATATATATATATTTTTATTTATTTGTTTTTTATGCCAACTGGCATTTTACACACATTTTTTATTTTTATTTTTTATGGAGGCGTCCAGGGGCCTGGACGCCTCCATTAATATATATATTTTTTATTTGGTTTTGGGCCCTGAGAAAATAATAAAATAAATTAAAAAGATTGGGGCGTCCAGGGGCCTGGACGCCCCCATTAAGATCCACCCGGGTCCTCAATCGGCGGCCGCCCGGCAGACACCTTCTTGGTTCCGGAACCTCTTGATGCGTCTGACTGGTGTTGATGCCGTCCGAATGCCGTGACGAGACGATTCTGGATGCCGAAAAAGGCAGAAGAAGACCCAAGAAAAGGAAGTACTCAAGTGATTCGAAATGCGTAAGCCGTCGCGGGGCGTCGTATAGTAATATGAGACTTTCTCAGGAGACGTCAAGAATGGCGTGTCTACAGCTGCCCCGCCTTGGCGTCTGCTTTGCAAGGGAGCGACACGTAATGGAATGGTATCGAAGTGGAGTGAAATGAAGTGGGAGCGGACTGATAAGTTGATGCCAAGGTGTGATGAGACACGCTTTTGACGTTACTGTTTGGAATCTTTTCTGAAGTTTCAATGAGGCGACCTTGAAGAAGGTCTTTCAAATATTGACGATTGCTTGGACGGAGATCAAATAAGGGAGGGTGAGATGTGTGCTCAGGCACGAAAAAGGAGACCAACTTCTCGGTGTGGAAGTACCTGGGTCATAAACCGGAGGTTTCACCTTTGGGGAGCGGTTACCAGCCAATGTGGAAGTGCTGCGGCCAAGGTGGGTCAACAAGGTCAAAAGTAAAGGAATATCTGAGGGTCTGTCCAAACAAGGGTCTCCTTTGGAAGAGCAGCGTAGGGCTGTCTCAAGGAAACTCAGTATTTCATTCGGAGTGGAATATCTCATATTTGTGGGAATTGAAACACAACGGCTTTCACAATCGAATCACTTGAATGGTCTTCCGCAATAAATCAAAGTCCTATATGAATGCATGCTGGGTTTAAAGAAAAATTTAAAACAAACTAAAATAGAAAATAGCCAAGGATAATATTGTCAACTTGTTAAGAACGGGTCAGGATACCACTCCGGTGAGCCGACACTGGGCTGGGGCCCGTTTATCCGCGCACCAACTCACTGAATGGAACCGTCGTCCCCATGCTACCACAAATTAACGGCCTATCCGTACAACCCAAATTCTTCCAGGATCATCACTGTTTTTGTTGAAGGGGAACTCAAATCCCAGATTCGTTCGGGCCGCAAGGTCCTTGACATGTTCTAGTAGCGTAGGTATCGCATACTATGATGCATGACATGGTGGGACCAACCATTGAAAGGTGGGACAGGAGATAGGACAAAGATGTCCGTTAGTAAAACCTGCACAGGCCAGCATGGATCAATAACATCAGAAAGTAGCAGATTTATAACAGAATCACACCACAATGGAAAGGAAATCTAGCCAAAATCCTGACACTGACTGCTGATGTGACATGTTCCGTCCTGTAGCGATCTTCCCTTCCTATAAGAACTCTCCTTAGGCTAGTTCATTCAAATGCACTAAGGTGGGTTTTGGAAGCTCAGGAGAGGAAGGAGAGGAGAATCTAGAGATTTCAGGATGGAAGGAGAGTCTTCCCGCGTTATGAAGAGGAGCAGGCCTAGCAGCGAGATCAGGCGACTCTCCGACCTCGAGGGTCATCTGAGTGGGGCGATCATGTCGCATATGGTAAGCTAATTCATTTCAAATTTTCCATGTGAACCTTCTTCTTACTTCCTTCATTTCTTCTTTCTTTCCTCTTCCAGCCATATCCACTCTTCCGAGGCCCGAGGAAGTTTTCCAAACTGCCATGGCTTTCAAAGCTAACTTCCAATATCTCCATTGGCATGAGGGCCATACTCTCGAAGTGGCATCTGCAGGGGCTCCTTATTCACGCCAAGCATTACGAGAAGATTCGTATGGACTGGGCGGCTATGGGCGCACTAGTGGAGATCTGGCATCCCCAGACCCACACTTTTATCTTCCCGACCTTCGAGGTTACCATCCTCCTCGAGGAGGTGGAACTTCTGCTCGGATTGAAGAAATTCAAGAGTGACGGGAAGGTGAAGGCTATGCGGATGCTGACACGGGGGACTTCTGAAAGCGTCCTTGGAAGCTTCATGCCGCCCGATGCAGCCAGAAAGGTCCGTACTCAAAAGGGGATCGATCTCCAAAAGCTTGCGGAGTGGGTTATGGACGCCCTGAGAGGGTCACCAGACGATGACTATTTGGAGGGAATCATGAAGGGGTTCACTATCTGTCTGGCGGGTGCTCTCTTGTTTCCTCATACCGACAACATAGTGGAGGAAGACCAACTGAGTGCTATCTGCGGGATCTGGCGTGGAAAAAGGGTGGGACCCGCTGTCCTCGCCTACCTGTATAGTGGCCTTACTGCCTCGAGCATGGGTAAGCCTCCTTTTGATTGTGCACTTGTCTTGAATTGCTGGCTTGATTTGCACTTCAAATTCGACCACCGCGAGGGAATGCCAACTGCTTCGAAGCTCTTCCAACAAAGCCCGCTTCACCACATAGCCGACGTGTTAGGCTTCGGTGGTACTGTAGTGAACCGCGTTCCGTGGCTGAAGAAACGTGAAGACTAGCGGTCTCACTTCCGCACCGTGACACAAGGCTTCTTTACTTGCGCACCGGTATGTTTGCTTTTGCTAGATCTCCTCATGAGGCCTTCTCCCGAAGTTGATCTTCAACTGATCGGCGCGACCGAGTTCGTCCTTTATAATGCGCATCAGTGCTGCCTCCATATTGGCATCCCACGCCATTCGTTCCCGCCACCGACTGGCATCGTTCCTTTGAAGAAAAGGGAGTTGGGCACTGAAGCGGACGCGAAGGAAGCGAAGGCCATTAAAGCTCCCTGGAAGACAAGTGTTGCGGGAAAGGCCTTAGCGCACGTGGTGGAAGAATACGAGCCGTGGAGGGCTTATGTAACCGAACTGGGGAAGTTAAGGCCTAAGGCGTCTAAGCCCCTGATGTAGCTCACTCTGCTTTTCTGACGGAATAAAATCTGGTAGTTGGCAGTTTTGGACCAGTTCCGTTAATTATTATTATCTTTTTTGTGGTTTTTCTTTTCTTTGTATTTTTTTTGGATTATATGCATACTCTTATCTTTTTTACTTTATATATACCCTTTTTTTTAAAAAAATTTTTTATTATGGGGGCGTCCAGGAGACTGGACGCCCCTAATTTTTTTATTTTTTAATTTTTTAAGTTTTTATCTTGGGGGCGTCCAGGTGTCTGGACGCTCCTATGTTTTTATTTTTGATTTTTTTTGAATTTTTTGATTTGGGGGCGTCCAGGGTCTTGGACGCCCCAACGTTTTATTTTTTTTATTTTTTAGTTTTTTTTTGTTTTGGGGGCGTCCAGGCGCCTGGACGCCCCAAATTTTTTTGAATTTTGAAAAAAAAAGAAAAAAGATGGGGGCGTCCAGGCGCCTGGACGCCCCAAAGAGGCTGGATTCTATATATATGGGGGGGCCTCCCCCCTTTGCTCAATTACTGTTCATTCAAACCGCCCAGTCAATCCAGACGACCCATTCTTCGTCCCAATGGAGCGAGGAGGATCGAGCCAGGGTCCACAGAAGCGGAAACGACGGGCTCGTCGTCCGAGGAGGCTGAGGGATGATGCCGAGGAGGCTACTGCGGCGGAGGAGATTGCCGCGGGTGAGGAGGCTCTTCCTTTGGCCTTGGAGGCTGCAGTGGACGCTAGCGATGCGGGAGAGGACGAGCACGATCTGGTAAGCCCCTCGGAACTCTCACTCTGTGGTTCAGTAGGCTAAACGGACGGGTGAGAGGCTGTGAGAGAAGGCCGGGGAGTGAGGGAAAGGAGGCGTCCAGGGCCCTGGACGCCTCCACATTTTCTTTTCTTTTTTATTTTTTTATTTATTTACGAAAATAATAGAAATATAATTAAAAATAAGGAGGCGTCCAGGGTCTGGGACGCCTCCATGATAATATATATATTATTAATATATTTTTTGTTTTGGTTTTGGGGTTTTTCTAAAAATAAAAGAAAATAAAGGAAATGGAAAGGAGGCGTCCAGGGGCCTGGACGCCTCCACCAAAAAAAAATATTTAAAAATAAAAAATAAAATAAAATGAATAAGTAGTATATACAGTGTTATTGTTTATTACTATTCATGATGCTGATGTGTTCTCTGTTGGTTTTGTGGTGTGCAGGGCGTGATGAAGGGCCGGATCAGCTGGTCCCTGGTGGTGGCAGCATACCGCGGGCTGCCGGACTTCCAGAGGGCGCGTGTGGACGCCATGGGCTTTGGAGCTTTCCTTAGGATCGAGCCCTTCCGGCTCGACCTTCCTCTTATCCAGGCACTGAGGGAGCGGTGGCACGCACCGAGCCGGGCGTTTCTGATGCCCTGGGGGCACATGGTGCCGACACTAGAGGACGTGGCTCGGATTACCGGGCTACGAGTTGACGGAGAGGCAGTCAGCGGGGTCACCTACCCCGACTACCGAGAGAGTGCCCTGGACCTGCTGTGGTTAGAGACGAGCGTGACTGATAGAGACAGCAGGGTAGTCGGCCGAGTGGAGATCATGGAGGCGCTCGGATTCGTCGACCCGCGCCAGCGGGTTAGCGAGACTGGAGCGGAGTTCTTGGCTCGACTGGAGGGGGATGCTCGTGCAGCTTTCACCCAGGATCCGAGCGAGAGGGAGCTGGTGGACCTAGATCTTCGGAGGTTTCTTTTCTTCTTCCTGGGCCGCCTTCTGCTGGGGACGAAGGGGGATGGCATCCACTGCCGTTTCCTCGGGATCTTGGCGGATCTGGACAGAGTGGGACACTACGCGTGGGGAGCGGCTCTGCTTGCCCATTTGATTGCTGATCTCTCCCAGACTTCGGAGAAGGAGACGACAGTCAGCGGCTTCGCACCTTTCCTCCAGGTACACAATTTATTTATGTATTTTCACAGTTAAATATGCAATTATTGTACTAATGATGTATGATGGATGCAGGTGTGGAGCTATTACTATTTCCCGATGGGGAGGGCTAGGCATGGGAACAGGAGGGCCGTGCCTCTGGCGCGGCGGTGGAGGCCGGTCGTGGTTACAGCACCCCACGGCTACCAGCTGGCATCACTTCGTCGGGAGCTGAGCGAGTATCCCGAGGCCATGGTATGATGCGTATGATTTTTTTTATGTTTATGCATGTGGCTGAATGGTAACTAACATGATGTATGTATGGTGATGCAGGTGGTGTGGAGACCCTACCTGGGCATGGGCGACGCTGGCCAGCCTTGGGTTGTAGCGGGTCTTCCTCGTTTCAGGCGGGACGTGTGGGTCCATTGCCTGAACGAGATCGAGCCGCTTCGGCTGAGGCTGGTTATGAGGACGTTGGGGTTGGCCCAGGAGTGGGTTGATGTAGAAGAGCCGGCCCGCATTGGGCGGAAGACCAAGGGGAAGGCGAAGGTTGTGGACTGGCGTACGCGCTTCCCAGCACAGTACCAGGACTGGCAGCAGGGCGGGGTCCCAGTGGTGTCCCATGTACAGGACAGTACTGATTACCTGAGACGGTACCGGGCTACGTATGGGGACCGCCTCTTCCTTGGTGGTATGGCAGGGGTAAGTGAAATGAGAATGCTTCACTCTTTTATATGTATATGCATGTGGTACTAACTTACGTGCAATGCAGGATGCTCGTGACAACATGATCGCCGACCTGCGGGCCCAGTTGGCGGACGCCAGGCGACAGTTGGTGGCCATCCGACAGGAGTTGGAGATCCTGGTGAGTTTATGTGATGCATTTTTTTGCGACCTGGATTTTTGATGCTTAGCCTTTGACTGACGTTTGCCCCTGTGTTTCAGCGGGCCACCAGACAGCGGCAGCCGGGATGGCTGGTGGAGCGGGTTCCAGTTCGCGGGGCCCTCCTCCGGAGTTTTCTGCCCTCCAGGAGCAGCTGGCGTATGCGGTGGCTCGGGCTGAGGAGGCCGAGCGTGACCGCGAGGCTCGAGTGAGCGTTTGCCTGTCCTCGACTCTCCTTCTGGCTGCCCTCCTTCTATCACTGTTCTCTTACGGTGCATGCGTGCTTTGACAGGTGGCCGAGATCCGAGAGGCCCTGGCGCGTGCTGTTCGTGCCGAGCAGGAGCGCGATGCTCGGGTGGCGGAGCGTGACGCCCGGATTGCAGAGCTGGAGGAGGAGCGTCGACGGGAGGCTGAGGAGCTCCCTCGCGACGTAGTGGATCTGCGGATCGCCCTCGAGCTGTCGAGAGAGAGGAGAGGGATAGGGAGAGCGTGGAGAGAGAGAGGAGAGGGATAGGGAGAGAGAGGGAGGAGCGACAGCGGGATCAGACCGAGAGGAGGGCTCTAGAGGCCCAGCTGCTGGAGCTCCGATTGAGTCTCGGCACGGCGGAGGGGAGGCTTCGGGAGAGCGAGGAGCGGTACCAGAGGGCGAAGGAACGCGGGGCGCGACTTCATCAGTCTGGTTCTTTTTCCATGTGCAGCTATCTGGTCTCTTCGGCCGAGGAGCGTCGTCGCGCCTTCGAGGCTGGAGTGCCACCGCAGGGCGAGACGAGCACGGCTTCTCAGGGTTCGCAGAGGCCCCCTAGGGATCCCCGGCGGAGGAGGGAGGAGAGAGATGACCAGGAGGGTGATGGTGAGAGTTAGAGAGTTGTTTGTACACATCACCCTTCTCACTGTATGATGTACTTTCGGCTATTATATGAAATGAAAATGGCTTTCTTGTGTTGTGTGTACTTCTCTCTCTTCCACACTTTCTTCTTTGCACTGAGTTGTCCTTCGAGGCACGCTCCACGAGACCTTACCCTAAACAGCGGGGAACTACGCTTTGCACGGGGGGATTCTGTTTCCTTTCTCCCCCTTTTGGGCGCGTTCAGGCGCGAGGACGCGTCTTAGTCCTTGAATTCAAATTTAAAACGTCGGGTGGCCTTTCTTCTCCCGTGCCTTACCCGCAAACGAGCCCTCCTTCTGCCGAAACTCGCTTGCCCCTTTTTCGTCTTCCTCCTCTTTTGATTGATGGAGTTCGGTGGGCCCGACCATGGTGAAGGCGGAGAGGGACGAGGAACTCCTCGCCCAAGGAGGGACGCGCCCGAGCACGGAACGACATCCATGGAGGAGGAAGGGCCGCTTCGGGCCCCCGAGGGACCGGAGGGGCCCAATGGCGTGGGAGGAGGTGAACACGGTCCGGTAGGTCCTCCGATCTCTTCCTCTTTTAATTCATTTTGGGTTTTGAAGCGAGCCGCGCGAGGGGGGAAAGGGTTCGGCGAGTGTTGCACTCAAATGATGGACGCGTCCTAGATAGGGGACGCGTTCTTTTTGACTGATGCGGGACCCCTTTCTTGGTGCAGGACATGGCAAGGACCCTGGGTCTGGCCGATGAGTGGGCGAGTGCGGACGAGCCGAGCCGCGTCAGGAGGGAGAGTCGCGGCAAGGCGAGGCTCGAGGACTGGCCCGTACGTCTCCCTGGACAGCAAGGGGGTATACTGGTGCAGGACAGTATCGACTTCCTGTGGCGGCAGAGAGAGAGCTACGCGGGGCTTCCCCAAGCTGGGGACACGCGTGGCATCGGCGGCTCACGCGCCCAACTGTCAGAGACTAGGCGGCAGCTGGCCGTCGCTCAACATGAGTTGTCGCTCCTGGTAAGTTACGTGCCGCACTTTTAACTTCAGATTTTGGAGTTTCACTGACGGCCGTTGTTTATTTTGTTCCAGCGTGCCCAGCAGACAGCGACGGTGGGAGTGGCTGGCGGATCTTCCAGCTCCTCGGCCCCTTTTCTCGAGATTGCCTCCCTCCGGGAGCAACTTGCCGGTGCGGTGGCCCGCGCGACCCGGGCGGAAGAGGAGCGTGACGCCTGGGTGGCGACTGTAGCGGAGCTGCGGCATCGTGGTGAGGAGAGACCTTCTCCAGACATCCTGGAGTTAAGGGTTCTTCTGCAGATGATGAGGAGAGAGGCAGAGAGAGAGAAAGCCGAGAGAAGGTCCGAGCGACAGCGGGATCTGACCGAGAGGAGGGCCTTGGAGGCCCAAGTGAGGGAGCTCCAGCTGGGCCTTCAGGCCGTCGTGCAGAGGCTAGGAGGGATGGAGACGCGCTACGAGAGAGCGCGAGAGTTCGGGGAGCGACTCCGCCAGTCCGGTCGCTTTGCCGTCAGTGGCTTCTTCGCCACGCCAGGGGAGGAGCAGCGAGTCACTGCTGCGGAGCAGGCGCCCAGAGGCGAGGCAGGTGGTACTGCACGGGGATCCCGGAGGCTTCTGAGGGACCCTCACCTCGGGGGAGAGGAGGAGAGTGCCCAGAGAGATGAGTGATGGTGAGGATTGGCGAGCTAGTGGACCCGCCACCTCTCTATGATTGTAGTGTTTGTGACAGCTTATGTAGAATTATGAATGGAATGATTTGATTTTCTGCTGTTATTTGTTCTTTTGTGCGTTCCTTCTTCCCTACACTTCTTCTCCTTTGCACTGTTCCCATGTGATAGGTCTGTCGAGACTCCGCCCCAAGCAGAGAATCGCATCTTGTTGTGACCATTTTCCACGGGAATCTGCCGTCGAAGTCAATAATGACGGCCCTAGTTCCTTTTCCCGGATGTTATGTCAAATTTTGCGGACGTCCTCCAAATCATGATAGGGTATCCCTAGACAACATAGGGGCTATTCGTCCTATTCTTCGTCCAGTCAATCACCCTGTGCGAGCGGTGAAGCGACACATGGGACCGCTTGGCCGGTGCCTCATTGCGAGGGCTATCATTGACAGGTGATGGAGGCAATCTTGGCCCGCACTCCTTCCATTTCTATAAATTCTTGTCCCTTTTATCTTCCCAGGTATATCGAGGACTAACTCGAGGAGCACAAGTTCTCACGGGAGAGGAGGAGTTCAAAATTCTGAGAGTTGGATGGAGGGCGAATCTTCCCATTCCTCGAAGAGAAGCAGGTCCAGTGGTAGTAGTTCCAGGAGGCTTTCAGACCTTGAAGGGCACTTCAGCGAAAGGGCCCAATCACAACTCGTAAGCCAAGTTTTCTTGCCCTTTTTTCATTCTTTCTTCCTTTCTTCTGACCAAACCTCACCCCCATTCCTTGTATGTGTAGGTTGTGATGAAATCACAAATCTTATGGGAGTTGGTAGTAGCAGCGTACAGGGGCCTCCCAGATTTTCAGAAGGCGAGGCTAGACGTGATGGGATTTGGTACCTTCCTTCGGATCGAGCCGATCCAGCTCGACCTGGTCCTGATCCAAGCCTTGTGTGAGAGATGGGACCCAGTGAGCCGGGCATTCCTGATGCCCTGGGGGCACATGGTGCCCAGCTTGGAGGATGTGGTCCGGATCACAAGCCTGAAGGTAGAGGGCGAGGCAGTGACCGGAGTCACTTACGCGGACTACAGAGAAGGTGCCCAGAAGTTACTGGGTTTGGACCTGGATGGTCGGAAAAATAGGTCGGTAGCTAGGGCGTCCCTGATGGATGCATTAGGGCTCACCGACACTCGTCGGCGGGACGATGAATCCTCAGAAGAGTTCATGGAAAGGATAGAAATAGGATGCCGCGCCGTGTACTGCACAGATTTCGGCGACTGGGAAAGATGCAACATAGATTTGAGGAGATTTCTCCTCTTCCTTTTGGGGAGATTGGTACTGAGCTCGAAAGGGGACGGTATCCAATGTTGCTTCCTGGAGCTGCTGTCAGACCTTGAAAGAGTAGGGTATTATGCCTGGGGAGCCGCCATGCTGGCACACTTGTTTGCAGGCCTATTCCAAGAAACGGATCGTGAGATGACTGTGAGTGGTTTCACACCATTCATCCAGGTATTTTTTCGGTTTTGCTTGTTTTGTATTTTTTTGTGTTTTTGCAAAGTACTGATGACCTGTGCCGAGCAGCTATGGAGCTATTATTACCTCCCTATGGGGAGAGCTCGGCATTGGCGACCCGTGATGGTGCCGTTAGCCAGGCGGTGGGAACCCATCATGAGTGCGGCACCCCTAACCTACCAACTGATGGTGCTAAGGCGGGAGCTACAGGAGTTCCCTGCAGCGATGGTAAACTGGAGACCCTACTCAGACATGGTCGATGCCGACCAACCGTGGGTTCTAGCAAGTCGTGCCCGGTTCGGACGGGAACTGTGGATGCACTGCCTGAATGAAATCGAGCCGCTTCGGCTACGATTAGTTATGAGGACTTTAGGACTGGCTCAAGAATGGGTGGATTCAGCTGCGCCACCTCGTGTCGGGAGAAAGACGCGGGGACCGGCGACCTGCATTGACTGGCGCGTGCGATTCCCCGAACAGTATGAGGACTGGCAACGGGGTGGCACGATTGTAGAATCACAGGCGCGGGATAGCGAGGACTACTTGCGTCTATATAGGACAAAGTACGCAGAGCGGCTCCAACCCCGGGGACTTGCGGAGGTAGGTTTCCCCTTTTCTCTTTTATTTTTTTTCCCTTTTCTCTTTTTTTTAGTTTTCCGGTGGAAATGCTGACTCGTATGGCTGCAGGATGTCCGGGATGCCATGATAGCGAATTTACGAACTCGCTTGGCAGAGATGGAACAACAGTTGGGCGATGCCCGCGGAGCTACGAGCGCCTTGGTAGGTGTACAGTGCGCGTTCGTAATTAAATCCTCAGATTCCTGATGTTGGCTGCTAATTCACGCGGTCGTAGCATGCCCAGATTGGCGCGGCTTCCCCAGCGATGGGAGTAGGTGGTGCCTCTTCCAGCTTGTGGATTCCCACCTCAGAACTTGACTTGCTTCATGAGCAACTTGCTCACGCCACGCAGCGTGCTGCGGAGGCAGAAGGGATGCTCTCTATACAGGTAAGAGTCTCAGTGTTAAGTTCTCCTTGTTTATGCCTTATCGTGTATCTGAGATGGTACACTCGGCAGGAAAAGGAGACGGAAGAAGCGCTTGGCCAAGCTGCGCAGAAGGAGGCTAGGATAGCAGAACTGGAGAGGGAACTGCGGCGTCATCCTGATGACGACTCCTCTAGGGATGCTGTGGAATTGAGGATCACTCTCCAGTTGGAGAGGGAAGACCGCGAGAGAGAACGTGCAGAGAGAGAAAGAGACGCGGAGAGAGAAAGAGCCAACAGATTGACTGAAAGGGAGGAACGAAGGGCCATGGAGGCCCAACTATTCGAACTCCGAATCAGCCTTGGCCTTGCTGAACAGTGGCTGAGAGATGGTGAGGAGCGCTACCGAAGAGCACGAGAGCGTGGCTTTCGTGTTGGTAGCTTCTCTACTGCTTCCGTAGATCAACGCCGGGATGTGGGAATAGGAAGAGGAGTACAGAGCGGTAGGAGTACCGCTTTTCGTAGTTGGGTAGCACCTTTGAGAGTGTTTTGTCCGGAGAGTAGTGGGACGAGTAATGCAGAGAGAGAGGGCGGAACTTGATGTAATTTTTTTTGGTTTTTGGAATAAAACACAAGGTTCGGTTTGTTTGTTTTTCACCTATGCTTCTGTTGCCTGAATCCCTGCACACATCACTGAAACAAACAAATCAGAATTTCTGTTCTGACTTGGCCCCTTGCTCAATAAGCAAATGGTCACTGTGACTGTCCTTGATAACTGGTCAAGGGGCCAAGCCTTTATTTAACGAAGGCAAGGGAAAGATGCGGTGATGATAAATGCAACAGGCAAGCACACGAATGCAAGCGGTATTAAAAGTGAGATGCTGCACGCAAATGTAATCATGCAAAATTGATTTGTTTTCTTTTTTATATTTGATATTTTTTTGTTTTATCATAAAAAGATTTTTTTTGTTGGCAAATATGTACATTTTCTCTTTTCCATTTTTTGTTGTTTTATCATCTCAATTTTTTTATTGCTAACGCCCGGCAAGCACCCAAATGGCACCTAACCTTCGTGAGAACAGGGGTTTCTTACTAACCTCCCAGGTATCCTAAGTGCACATCTAGGTTGATTTGGGCCTCTAGACCCCTCGAATGATGATCCCGCCGGCTAAGACTTACCTTGATGACAATACCGTCATGCCATGCTTAGGCTCCCAGTTGCTTCCGACCACAGGGATTCACCCAAAAGGTGTTCGAGGTAAATGATTTGCCCGACCCGGGTCTGTTTCCTCACAACTCTAGATGGTATATGATGGAACACCCTGGAACCCTAACGACCAACCGCGCGACGCTGACCCGGAATCAGACGCCGTCGCACCCATAGGTGACGCGCTTGCATTGGCCTAAGCCCGAGGTTAAACAAGAAGACATCAAGGTGGTAAACAGGGGTCTTGACCAGCCAGAAACACAGAGACTCCTTCGCAGCGATAGCTTTTGCTTTTCAAAGTAGGCAACCATATGTGTATATTAAAATAAGGTCGCAGACCCTAGGTGGTTTTCACCCTTCAGAAACTCCATCGAACGTTCATCTCTAGAGGAAGAAGGAAGAGCGTAGGGGATAAACCTCCTGAGAGGACCGGCAAAGCCGTTAACCCGGCGAGCGAATAAGGGCCCATCAACTCTTTCCTTTCAGACAACTTCAGACCAAATCTCGAGCATTTACATTCCACGGCCCCCTTTGTGGATTCAGACTTTTGCTTTGAGGGGTTCCGTTTATCGCACCAGGCACGGTCACGACCAGGCTTTTCTTTTGATTTTGTATTTCTTTTTGTGAGGGAGATATAGTCGTTTGACGTTTGTGGGCTCCCTTTTCGTATGCCTGCGGGGACACTGCCCTCTTCTCGTGCTCTGATCGATGCTCGAGGAAATGGATCCTACTCTTGCCTTTGGGGTTTGAGTTTCGGTTTCTCATGCTCAGCGTTTTAAGGGCGCCGACTGTCTCATTTGGTCGAAGAGAAAAGAATAAAGATTACAGCTTCCGGAGATCTTCTGGGTGGGGCCCCACCGTAGGTGATGCTACCGACTTTTTTGAGTAAAATACATAAGTGAGCACATGTTAGCTTCCTTCGAGCGAGCATAGGCCGACGTGGCCGGACAGGGATCTCCACGGTTCTGGCAAACCAAGACCCGGTGCCTACCAAGCCTCAATGGGCCCTATCCTAACATGAAGGTTAAATGCAGGGACTTAACTATATGGTGACTGCCGGGCATCGGCATTTTGAATTTTCCATATTTTTAGTGGTTTTCAATATTCCTTTGTTTTTGATGTTTTTATCTTTTCATCACTTTTTTTTGTTTGTGCTAAGGGTAGTATTTCTTAAGATAAAGCCCATTCCAAGGGTGGGATAACTCGGTCCCTTCGGCGTTGACTAGCTTGTAGGCGTTGCCAGGGTACACGGCTTGAATTACAAATGGTCCTTCCCAATTGGGTTGGAGTTTAGAACGCGGACCTCCAGGTTTGACAAAAATTCTTTTTACGACCATCTCACCGACTTTGAATTTTCTCTCAACGACTTTCTTTTGGTAAAAGCGAGCGAGTCTATTTTGATACACACGCGCGTGTTCGGCAGCGGCCAGTCGCTTCTCATCCAAGAGTTCCAACTGGGCGAGGAGTGAATTACGACGATCGTCGAGGGGAAATTCCTCGTCCAATTGTACCCTGAGAGAAGGGATCAGAGTCTCGTACGGGACTACCGCTTCCATACCATAAGTAAGGGCAAATGGAGTCTGCCCGGTGGGGGTACGGATTGAAGTGCGATAGGCCCATAGAGCTTCGATAAGCTTTTCTGGCCAGTCTGAAAACTTACTAGACTCGCAGGTTTTTTTGATGATTTTGAGCAATGTTTTATTGGTGGCCTCCGCTTGGCCGTTACCTTGTGGGTAATAAGGCGATGAATGATGTAATGCAATTGCGTACCTTTTGCAGAGGTCCTGTAGGTCCTGAGAAATGAACTGTGGCCCATTGTCGGTGACGATCGTGCTTGGGACGCCGAATCTGGCGAGGATGTTCTTCATGATGAACTTGCAGACTGTTGACGCCTTGATTTCCGCGTAAGCTTCAGCTTCGGCCCATTTGGTGAAGTATTCCGTCGCAGTAAGGATGAAAGATTTCTGCTTGGTGAGGGAATTGGGATCACCTAGGGGACCAATGATGTCGAATGCCCACATGGAGAAAGGCCACGGGGAGGATATTGGATGAAGTGAGGAAGATGGTGAATGGATTTTATCGGCGTGAAGTTGACACTTGACACACCTACGGACATAGACAGCACAATCCTCTTCCATAGTGGGCCAATAAAAGCCTTGACGAATGATCTTCTTGGCGAGCATCTGACTATTCACGTGGCCACCGCACACACCCGAGTGCGTCTCTTCTACACATTTCCAAACCTCATCGTCACCAAGACATCTTAACAGAATACCAGTAAGGCTCCTCCTATAGAGTAGACCTCCAACCAATGTGTATTTCTGAGCCACCCTTCTTATGGCTTTCTTGTCCTCTGCGGTGGCCCCTTCAGGATAAGACTGATCTTGGCAGTATTTGACAATTTCATAGAACCATGGTTTCTCTTCATCAGCCAGTTCTTCTTCGGCCTCTGCCAACATGATTTCCCTCTTTTCAAGGATATCTTCCTGCAGGATCTTCCTTGCTATCCTGTCTTTGATATTTACGTAGGAAGCATCATCGATTGCAGGGGCGTGAAGTTTATAGATGGAAATGGACTTAAACCATCTTCCTAGAGGGAACCTTATGGATGATGCCAACGAGGCGAGGGCATCGGCGAGAATATTCTGATGACGAGGGACATGAACAAAGATCAGTTTGGCGAATAGTTTGGCAAAGGCAGCAGTGAGTTCTTGGTATGGCTTGAGTTTGGGATCGCGAGTGCGATATTTAGTGAGCACCTGGCGAAGGATGAGTTGACTATCACCTACGACTCGCAACTCAGTGATACGAAAAGAATGAGCGAGTTCTAGGCCAGCTAGAAGAGCTTCATATTCGGCTATATTGTTGGTGACTGGAAATTTGAGCTGGTATGCCAATGGGAATGTGAGGCCTTCAGGCGACAGGAGGGCGATGCCGATTCCTCTCCCTTGAGAATTCAGAGCTCCATCAAAATATAGCGTCCACATTGGCTCATCTGATTGGTTGATGGACATTAGTTCCTCATCTGGAAACTCTGATTGGACGGGATCGAACTTGGGAAGAGGATGGTGAGCGAGATGCTCGGCTATGGCATAGCCTTTAATCGCCTTTTGCTGGATGTAGGTGATGTCGAACTGAGAGAGAAAACTTTGCCAGCGTGCTAGCCTATCCGTAAGGACGGATTTCTCCAGAAGGAATTTGATAGGATTCATTCGAGCAATCAAGTGGACCTCGTGAGCCAAGAAGTAGTGCTTCAATTTCTGCACTACCCAAACGAGGGCAGCACAGGTTTTCTCCATGCCGGTGTACTTCTGCTCACAGGGATTGAGAAGTTTGGACAAGTAATAGGTTGCCCGTTCCTTGCCTTCTTCATCAGCTTGTGCGAGGACGGCTCCCACGGAGTCATCCAAGACTGAGACGTAAAGGATCAGAGGTTTTTCTGGTTTGGGTGGAATGAGAACGGGTGGACTAGCCAGATATTCCTTCAACCCTTCAAAAGCTTTCTGACATTTAGAATTCCAGTGGAATTCTACTCCTGGCTTGGTCAACTCGTAGAGAGGTCTACACCTTTGTGAATGTTGGGACACAAACCGACGAATAAACTGCAACCTCCCGATTAAACCTCGGACTTCCCTCAAATTCTTGGGAGGCGGCATATCCCTGATGGCCTTAGCTTTGTCGGGATCTATCTCGATCCCTCTTTTACTCACAATGAACCCCAGCAATTTACCCGACGACACACCAAACACACACTTTTTCGGGTTCATTTTCAATTGGAACTCTCTTGACCTTTGCAAGACCTTAGCCAAAACTTCTGGATGTTCCATCCTGGTCCTTGATTTCACCAATAAGTCATCCACATACACTTCCAGATATATGTGCATCATGTCATGAAATATGGCCATCATCGCTCTTTGGTAAGTAGCTCCAGCATTCTTTAATCCGAACGGCATGACCACGTAACAATATGTTCCCCAAGGGGTAGTGAATGACGTCTTTTCCTGATCCTCTTCTGCCAAACGAATTTGATTGTATCCTGAAAATCCATCCATGAAAGAGAGGGTTTCGTAGCCTGCCGTGTTATCAATCAGCACATCAATGTGAGGTAAGGGAAAATCATCCTTTGGACACGCGCGGTTAAGGTCCCGGAAGTCGATGCAAATCCTGACTTTCCCATCTTTTTTCATGACCGGGACAATGTTCGCCACCCATTGAGGATAAAGAACGACTCTAATGAACCTGGCTTTGTGGAGCTTATCGACCTCTTCCTTCATTTTCAAAGCCATCTGAGGGTGGAAACGCCTTAACCTTTGTTTTACCGAGATGGACCCAGGTTTTAGGGTTAAACGGTGTTCGACCAAGGTTGAATCCAGACCCGGCATATCCTCGTAGCTCCATGCAAACGTGTCCTTATATTCCTTGAGAACCTCAATTAATGCCTCTTCTTCAGAGGGTGGTAGGTTGTCACTTATGAGGATGATCCTAGGGTCTTCCTCAGTTCCCAAGTTGACTTCTTTGGTGGATTCTTCTACGGCGGTTGACGGCTCGTCGAATCTCCTCATTCCACTAGCGTATGCGCCCGCCGCATCCTCATATTCTTCACCCTCATCTTCAGTGGGGCATTCTTCATCCGTGATCTCGTAGACTCCATACCCTTCATCAGATGCACAGTCGCCCTCGCATTCTATTTCGGGTAGCTGGATGGGATTTTC